>JAVJIF010016495.1:0-116637 GCA_038442645.1 Agave tequilana
TTTTCTTCCTAACTCTAAAAATCAAACAAGTCATCTTATTTTGACCAAGTACAAGAAATCCTAATTATGATTTTCCTATTCCTTAAAATTGACTTAATTTCTTACAAAAAATATATTAAAATATCATTCTTACTTTTCAAAAAGTTTATATATATATATATATTTATCTTTGTTTTCTTCTTGTTTTTTTTAGATATATAGTCATGCTAGAGCCCTCCCCACACTTTTCTCATGCATTGTCCCCAATGTATGAAAGAAATGTATAGATGCATGAAATAAAATGGAAAAGAGGAAAGCTACCGATACACTGGGTCGAAAAGACCTATAACCGTTTCATTTACCGGCACCGATTTTAAGAAAGGTTTAAGGCGTTGACCATTTACACCAAAGTCATTTTCATTCTTGGTGTCTCTGATCTCTACAGCACTGTGTGGAAACACGGATTTTACAACGAATGACCTAGTCCATCTTGATTTTAATTTTCCTGAAAAAAGATGAAGCCTAAAATTATAGAGAAAGACTTTTTGTCCAGGAACAAAGATTTTTCTTATGATGTGTTTATCATGAAAAATCTTAACTCTATCTTTAGTGATCTTAGCATTTTCATAGGCCTCATTTCTCAACTCCTCTAATTCGAAAATTTGTAATTTTTAAAGGTCACCGGCCTTAGTCAAGTCAAAATTTATCTACTTGATAGCCCATAAGGCCCGGTGCTCTAACTCAGCGGATAGGTGGCAAGCCTTCCCAAAGACTAACATATAAGGAGACATCCCTAGAATCGTCTTGAAAGTGGTCCTGTAGGCCCATAAGGCATCTATAAGTTTGGTGGACCAATCTTTCCGATTTTGGTTCACAATTTTCTCCAAAATAAGCTTGATTTGTCTATTGGAATCTCAACCTGCCCACTGGTCTGAGGGTGATAAGGTGTGGACAATTTGTGAGTTATGGCATACTTTCACATAAGAGCTTCAAAGGATCTATTGCAAAAGTGAGTACCATTATCACTGATGATAGTACGAGGGGTTCCAATGCGTGAGAAAATGTTCTCTTTCAAAAACTTTATGACAACTTTGTTATCATTAGTTTTACTTGGAATGGCTTCTACCCACTTGCACACATAGTCCACAGCAACCAATATGTATTGGTTTCCAAATGAATTAGGAAATGGACATATAAAGTCGATGCCCCAAACATCAAAGAGTTCTAATTCTAGAATTAGGTTGAGGGGCATCATATCTCATTTTGAGATCTTTCCTACCATCTGGCATCTAGGACACGTCTTGCAAAAGTCATAAGCATCTTTGAACAAAGTGGGCCAATAGAACCCACTTTGTAGCACTTTTTCAGCAGTCTTGCGGGGACCAAAGTGTCCACCACATGCAAGTTCGTGACAGAAGGATAAAACACTCTTAACCTCTTCATCAGGAATGCATCTCCAAATAATTTGCTCAGAACAGTACTTAAAAAGATAAGGTTCCCCAAAAGAAATACCGGACTTGAGATAAGAACCGGTATATATCGTTTTTAGACCAATGAGATGGAGTTGGTTTGTGACTAAGTAATTCACTATATCAGCAAACTAAGGTTCCCTAAAGATAGCTAAGAGATTTTCATCAGGAAAGTCCTCATTTATGGGCAATTCGTTGCATGGAGAATTTGGAATTCGTGAGAGATGGTCAGCACAACGATATTTTCTGCGCCTTTGGTCTCGAATCTCGAGATCGAATTCTTGAAGGAGGATCTAACGAATGAGTTGGGCCTTGGCATCCTTCTTCATCATGAGATACCTAAGCGCAGAATGATTTGTGAAAATTATGATTTTGGACCCTAGTAGGTAGGGACGAAATTTCTCTAAGGTAAACACTACTGCCAAGAATTTCTTCTCAGTAGTAGTGTAGTTCAATTGAGTATCGTTGAGAGTCCTACTATAGTAGTAAATCATGTCTGCTTGTTATCAATGCGCTGTCCTAAGACAGCGCCTATGGCAAAATCAGAAGCATCGCATATGATTTTGGACGGCTTAGACCAATCCGGTGCAGATATGATTGGTACAAAAATAAGTTCTCTCTTAAGCTTCTCCCAAGAATTCATACATACAACATCGAACGTGAAGGACACATCCTTAACTAACAGATTAGTCAAGGGTCTAGCAATCTTGCTAAAATCCTTGATAAATCTTCGGTAAAAACTGGCGTGTCTTAAGAAGGATCGAATATCCTTCACACATTTGGGCATGGAAAGCTTAGTAATAACCTCAATCCTAGCTCTATCCACTTCAATTCCTTTCTTAGAGATTTCATGACCCAAGACAATTTCATGTCTAACCATGAAGTGGCATTTCTCCCAGTTCAGTGTCAGATTTTTCTCAGCACAACATTGGAGGATAAGTTCTAAATGGTGGAGACATTGAGTGAACGAATCTCCATAGATGGAGAAATCATCCATGAAGATTTCTAACAATCATTCTACCATATCAGAAAAAAAACTCAACATGCAACGTTGAAACGTTGTTAGGGCATTGCACAAGCCGAAAGGTATTCGTCGATAAGCAAATGTCCCAAATGGACATGTGAACGTAGTCTTTTCTTGGTCCTCAGGAGCAATAGGAATCTGATTTTATCCCGAGTAACCGTCTAAGAAACAGTAATACTCGTGGCCCGCCAAATGTTCAATCATTTGATCAATGAAGAGAAGTGGGAAATGGTCCTTACGAGTTGCAGCATTAAGCTTCCTATAGTCAATGTAAACTCGAATCTTCGTTGGATGTTTGGACCAACTCTTTGTTCTCATTTTTCACTACGGTAAAATCGAATTTCTTTGAAACCGCGTGGACAGGACTGACCCATTGGTTATCAGAAATGGGATAGATTATTCCATTGTCTAAGAGTTTCACAATTTCAGCATGAACAGCCTCTTACATTATAGGGTTTAACCTATGTTGCAGGTCTCTTTTAGGTGTGCATCTTCACTGAGATGAATGCGATGTTGAACTATGGTTGGCTCAACCCCTTTATATCAGTCATAGTCCAACCAATGACTTTCCTATGTTTTCTCAGAATTGCTTTAAGATCTTCTTCTTGCCTATCATTTAAATGAGAGGCAATAATGACATGAAGGGTCTCTTGTTTGCCTAGATAGATGTACTTGAGATGTGCAAGTAAGGCTTTCAATTCTGAGGAATAGGAAGGCTCACTAAAGGATGAGTCAAATTTGTTGGCTCCATATTTGGTGAAATAGGGTTTGAGGCCCAATCACAGTAGACTCAATAACCTGATCGAGATTAAAGTTGTCAGACTCTAACCCGAAGTTACACTCAGTTTCTAGTTCCAATTCTTCCCTGTGTTCACTTGTTAAGTTCTCAATGAGGTTGACTTCAAATGTTTGGTCCTCAACATCACGGGGTTATTTCTTAGGTTGAAGACATTGACTTCTCTAGTCATGTCCCCAAAGGTTAATCTCATGGACCCATTCCTACAATTGATGATGGCATTGGCAGTAGTAAGGAATGGTCACCCTAGGATAACAGGAGTTTAAACCCTAGGATTGGACACAGGTTGTGTCTCCAGAACTATAAAAATAATGGGGTAAATAAACTTCCAAACCTGAATAAGGACATCATTAATTTCCCCTTTGGAACTTTCACTGAACGGTCAGCTAGTTGGATAGTGACTCGAGTTGGACTAAGATCGCCTAACCGAGTTGTTGATAAACTGAGAATGGGAGCAAGTTGATATTTACCCCCCAAGTCAAGAAGTGCACGACTAATCTTGGCTTCTCCTATGGTGCAGGCTATAGTGGGACAAACTGAATTCTTGTACTTGACAGGGATCAGACCAGACAGTAGCTCACTAATGTTAGTGGCTAAGAAGACCTTTTTGGGTATATTAGTCTTTCTCTTCTTGGTGCACATGTCCTTAAGAAACTTTGCCTAAGATGGGACTTGTTGGATGGCATCAAGAAGTGACACATTTATCTTCACTTGATTAAAAATCTCAATTATCTTATCCATGTGTGAATTTTGCTTGTTGTTTTCCAGCCTATTAGAAAATGGTACTATAGACTGGTGCACCTAACTGGTTGACTTATCTGTTCAGATTCGTCAGATTTGGAAGGATTGAGATTAGATAAGGTGGATGCTTGATTGTGGTTGTGCTGAATGGGATTAGATGGTGTTGATACTTGATTATCAACTTTTTTTCCCGACCTCAATGTATGAATAACATTACATTGATTCAATGATTGATCCTCAGCCAAATGAGATTGTTGAGAATTCCTAGAATTCATTATTGGCTGATTAGGCAAGGTACCCTTTGTCTCTCATTCTGTGGATTGGCTAGTTGGCTCATTTGAACCTCTACCCTCTGTATAGTTTGCATGAGAGAATCTTGGTTCTTCATGTGCCTTTCTATGTTTCTCTCAAAGTCGGTCATTCTCCTTTCTAGTTGAGGATTCTGAAAGGAAGATTGTGGAGCTTGGTTGGGAAAGTTTTGTTGATAGTTTGAAATGTTAGGCGGATGGCTGGGAGAATTATGATGGAAATTGGAAAAGTTGGGTTGATGATTGGAAAAATTAACATGATGGAAGTGGCTTGCATGATTTGACCGTGAGTGGTCATTGTTATTTTGGCTCCATGAGAAATTCGGTGATTTCTCTAGCCAGGATTGTACGTTGGTGCGTAAGGATTATTGTTCAGCCTTGAAAAGGCCGTATTCATCTGTTCAGGAAAGTGTTGTTGAGCTTGAAACACAGGACACTCCTCAAACACATGATTCATGGCTTGATAGTAAGTACAACTTGGAGTTGGAAATTGGTTTGGGCTGAGTTGATTGACTGGACTTGGTTCCGTAGTTTCTAAAGCTTCTAGTCGTCTTGCTAGGTTAGCTAACTTAGTCTCATTGCTATGGATGATTCAATTGAATGGAGACCTTCTTTTGAAGAGATGGAGTTTGAATTCTAAAGTTTTCACTAGTTGGTACCCATTGGATGGTCTTTTCAGCTAGATTCTCATATAAATCTCATCTTTCATTCTCATCCTTCTGCAAGAATCTCCCTTGACACATGCTTTCTAAGAGGGCCTTAGTTGAGTAGTCTAAACCGTCATAAAGAATAAGGCATGGTCTCCATTTCTCTATTCCATGGTGAGGACATTGGACATGGAGGTCTTTAAAGCGTTCGAAGTATCTCTAAAACGGTTCACTAGGTTCTTACTTGAATTGCATGATGTTCTTCCTAATGAGAGTGATCTTATAAATTGGATAGAATTTCTTCAAGAAGACCTTGATGAAACCATCCCAAGATGTGATAGAGCCGGCCACTAAGCTATAAAGCCATTTCTTGGCTAGGTCCTTAAGAGCGAATGGGACGAATCTCAACCTAATAGCATCATCTAAAAGGTATGTAATTTTCATCATTAAGCATACTTCCTTAAACTCTCTTATGAAGAAATAAACATCTTCGGACTCTAAGCCATGAGACTTGGGGAGTGTGTTGATGAACTGAGGTTTGAACTCAAAATTGTGTTCACCAACCGATGGAAGTTAGATGCAAGATGGAAGTGAGGTTCTAATGGATAGAACTTATCCTGCAAAGATGTCGATTGAGCCATAACCGAATCTGGTCTTGGTTCGAACTTGGGTGGTGATGTGTTTCTAGTCAACCTAGATGAATTAGGGTCTCTTTACCACACTTGCATACACAAACACAATCACAAACAAGTTCACCAATAGTCAACAAAAGGATACAACCAAGCCTAGTCTAAGGTAACCTTGACCTAGATAACTTCTAACTGATTGATTGTCCACAGGAGATATAATGCAGACTTTGACCATAAGCTAATCAGCCAGGTCAGGGCAAGATTGGTGGGAGGTATCCGCGCAAAAGCGATGGGCCTAATTAAGCCAAACCACCAGCCTTCGGGGTTTCGCCCCTCAATCCCTTTCCTAGACACTGATTTGGCAGGAGACAAATTCTAACACCTTCCCCCTTAGGATAATCTTCTAATAAGTTCGAGATGTCCCTAAGGCCAACGTCTATCAGATTTTAATTTAGGCTTAAGTTGTGCGTGCTTGGAGATAGTTTGTGGGCTAAGAAAGGGTAATGACTTCCCCACCTTATCTTGATTTAGGTTTTGCCCTTGAATTGATTGTGCAGAGTGTGCAAAATATAGAAAAGTAACATTCATAAGCAAATATCACCCAAGAATGTTTCCTAACTATATGCTATGCATACGTACCTTGTCTCCAGCTATTTTCAACAGTAATTGTAAAAGAAACGTAATTAGACAAATGCCTATAATGCAAGTCTAAATGTTTTTTAAGCAATTAGTAATTAATCAGATTACTGTTGATTAAAAACTGGGAGTATGAATATTAGATATAGCAGAAAAAATTAACACACAAAAAACTTTATTTTTGGAAGCAATATGTCCTGCAAAAGAAAGTTTTTAGTAGTCCAACGAAAATTTCAATTTTTGCACTGCAATTTCTTGAAATTCTGTTTCCTACTTTCGAGAGTAGGGGCACAGAATAGCAAGTCTTCTCCTGCAAAGCTTGAGCGCTAAATCTGAATCTTGACGTCTCTAAAACAATAAGCCAAACTTGTTAGAAAATAATTACACCGTTCCCTCCCCAGCAACGGCGCCAAAAATTGATTGCAGAAAGCAATAAGAATTACAGTCTAGCTTTGGGCTAACGGGTCGTGTCCACGAGGAGGAATGCGATGAAACCTTTTCAGTGTTTTGTTTAGAAAGTAAAGAATGGTGTTGTTTTTTTTTTAGTTGAAAAGAAAATGGAGAGAAGGGAAGTGATTAAAAGCAAAATTGAAAAACTTAGGAAGGCTTTGGAAAAAGTTTTAAAAGTGTTGAAAATTGTTTGGTTGTTTTTAATATAGGAAACAAATCTGGGCTCATTATCTTACTACTCAACGATGTGTTCTCTTGAAATTCTTAATGCCCCAACTTGATCATAGGCAAAAACTTAAGCTTTAGTTTCGAAAGTCTTAAACAAAGCAAATAAGATCATTAAAAAGTTTAACTCCTTTTTTAAGAAATACTTTTGAACTAAATATTAAATCATCAAGATTTCAAGTATGAAATAAAAACAAGTTCAAGTGATATTTTAAAGGAAATAGAAGTTTAGAAATCCAAACCCATCCTCATGTTCCTTCAAGAACACTTTCAAAGAAGAAAGACTTAGTTAAGGCATGCATATGATTCTGTTAGGTTTTTTACATCAAAATCGTTTAAAATAAGAGGGATCGAAGAGAGGGACGATAGTGAGCCCAGAATACAAGTTTAACTACTCATGAAAGATGAAAAACAAGACATGTAAATAAAGTAAGACATACCCGTGAATTGGAGTGGAAGAAGAGAAAGCTTGATCCTTTATTAACGTCACTTCAATCTTCAGATTACAATTACTCTATTCCTCTCTCTCACTGGTAATTGACACTGAACTACAAATTAAAAATAGAGATACAACTTCTTTATACTATCTAATAAAGAACCTAAAGCTTAAAAACAAATAGAAAAACTTAAATTAATTTCTGTTCCCTTTTTCTCTAAAAAATACAGTATTTATAGGTAAAAACCAAACGGGAGAGGACATACGAAGATAGGGAGCAAACGCTCCCCAAACAAACTCAACAAGGCCGCGAAAATGCGGCCAAAGCTGCGTTTCTACGGCCATGGTGTCGCCAGGTGGCCACACCAAGTTGGTGGTAATTCTCCGTTTGGTGATACTCCTTTACCTCTAGCTGGATTCCCCGTTTCAGCTCCTCGATTTGACGAAACGACCTTTGATCGTTGGCTTTAACCAGTTGATTTGGGAAGATTCATTTTAACCTATTTTCAACCTCTCTGATTTGCCAGATCTGCCTTGATTTCCTGATTTCAAATTTATTCTGAATTAAATCAGAATTTGATGGGCTTTTGGGCTCGTTTCTCTTCCTTTTCTTTTAACGATGGGCCTACATTTAATAAAGAAAAATAAGACTTATTAATAGGATTTATTATATAATAAACGTGATAATGTGACAATATATATGCAATATATGTGACCAATCAATGGAGATAAGGGCTCATTGAAGTATGTGGATCCTTCTGATGAAAGGCTCCTTTATTGGAAGGGCTTTTCCAGAACGCACTTACCTTACAATCGCGTCGATTTATTCTGGATGAGGAGCCGGAGAGGGAAGCCATCGCTTGAGGACTCAGAGGATGGATGTGGTGCTCGAGGCGCCAGAGGAGGGCGACTTTAGGAGTGCTGATGACATATGTGGATGGAGTGAGGAGGACGGTTGGAGTTGGTAGGAAATCAAGCATTGTTTGCAAGGTCACATTGCTGCCTGGATGCAATGCGGAAGCATCTTCATGATGCCTGGAAGCACGATGACTTACTGTTGGAGTTTTTCTATAGAAATAAACCTAGGAGGGGGGTGAATAGGTGTACTGCTAATTTAGGACCAATGATGTGAAATTTAAAACTTAATTATAAACACACTATGTGTAACCAAGAGTAAGCCCGAATTCCCCGTGAAGGGTTTTGGATCTACTCCTCTAGATTCCTCTAGATTAAGAGTTGAGGTGCTTTAATAAGCTCTCTTGGTTGAACACAGGTGTGGGCACACACAAACAATATCTATCATATGAATATGAACAATGTAAAGTAATACAAGATATAAAAGAGATAGAGTTGAGAGATAGTGGATCAAACGCAAACACCAAGATATATTTGAAGGTTCGAGCCACTACTCTACGTCTTCGCCCTCATACAGAATGATTTCCACTACCTCCACACAGGACCTTCCACAAAGAGACCTCCACCGAGGAATTACAACTCAACAGGTAGTATACAACTCCTCTCTCTAACACAAACCTCTACACAAGAGGTGGGCACCTAGCCAAGCATAAAGTAAAGAAAATACACTTGGTGATCACAAAATTCACAAACAATCTCTTTTGGTGATCTTGAAAGATCACAAACAATTTTCTCACAATACAAAGATCCTAAAGATAGATTTGAGATGATAACTCAAGTATGTGAGAAAATAAAGTATTTGAAAATAAAACAATAAAGAAAATACTTGAAAAAAACTTCTTGATGGATATATAAAATGAAGAACAAAATAGAATTACCAAAGACTTGATTTTCTTTCATTTCTAGAACTTTGAAAATAAATAAAGATAGAGAATTTTGGCACAAAAACTCTTTTGAAAATTTTGCTAAAAACACTTAGAAGGTGAAAAAAATTGCTCTAAAAAATCTTAAGTTGAAACTGGCCTCAGAGGACCCATATATATAAGGTTGAAAATATAGCCGTTCGGGTCCAGATCAAGTCAAAACTGACCTGTCGGTCGACCACCGGTCAATCAGCCAACGGTCAAATTTCTGACCGTTGGGGTTGTCGGTCGACCGGCCTGTCGACTGCCCCAAGGCAATTTGCCTGTCGGCCGACCGTCCAGTCAACCGAGGCTAGAACTAGAGAGTAAACTCTCTGGTCGGTCGACGTTAGTTGACCGTGCGGTCAACCGGCCCATAGGCCAAAGCAAGTTGTGCACGTCTGTGCACATCGGTCGACCAGCTCTGGTCCGGTCAACCGGTCGGTCGACCGCAAGAGGTCTCAGGCTTGTTTTTTTAAGGTTTGAACACTTGGTCTTTTTAATACCTATAAAATCTCATAAAAATACATAAAATCTACAAAAATAAGTTTTTATAAATATTTGAAGAAAAAAATATGTGTGACTAAACTTCAACACATATTTCAAACAATTTGATCTATTTTTGTGATATGAAAATTTAGCTTTAAACCAAAAACAAAATTTTTCAAAAATTGGATTTTGAAATGAAAATCTGTTTTCTCTAAAACTTGTATAAATACAAAAACATGATATAGAAACACTTTTGAAGCATAGTGTGTATGGACAGAATCCAATACACATATAAAAGATATATCCATGTTTTTGACATTAAATCTAAACTAAGTTTTGTTAAAAGCAAAACTTAAAACCATGAATTAGAATTATCAAATTAAGTTTTTAGTCAATATGAAACATAGATGTATAAGAATGAAATCCAATATACATTAAACCATGTAAACTTCTTTTGATTCAATCTATTCATGAAAACTATATATGTATTCTTTGAAAATTCAAAAACGGTTAAACCGAAATGAAAAACTATTGAACTTGTGTGTGTATTAACTTGAACATATTAAAACTAAGCTATCCTTACACAAGATATAAAATAAAATAAAACTAAATAAACTGAAGTCTTCTGGTAGAACTCTTTCTCCAAGCTGACTCAATCCAAACTTG
The DNA here is from genome assembly GCA_038442645.1 of Agave tequilana. NCBI lineage: Eukaryota > Viridiplantae > Streptophyta > Magnoliopsida > Asparagales > Asparagaceae > Agave > Agave tequilana. The sequence goes on from JAVJIF010016495.1 coordinate 10,313, forward strand.
ATCCAAAGGAGCTAGATGCGATCGTTGCGATATGAACTCTTGATTCAACACTTGTTTGCTTCAACACTTTGACTGCGAATCTCTTGTTGAAGTCAAATCACTACTAAGACCTTGATCAATATCTGAAACTTATTAACACAAGATCATTAGTAAACTAATCTTCATAAGTTAGTCATCATCAAAACTAAGGTGAAAGGCCTCTGGGCTAACAATCTCTCCCTTTTTGATGATGACAAAACTTATAAGGTTATATATGCATAGATTAAGAATAAGCTTCATAGAAATTCCCCCTTAACTTATGAATAATCAATAAACATATAAAGATATGCAATGTAGCTCAAGATACCAAATAAAAATAAGATATATATATATATATATATATATATATATATATATATATATATATATATATATATATATATATATATATATATATATATATATATATGTATAAACACTTAATGAAACATGCATATATAAACCTAAATCTTTCTCCTCTTTTTTGTCACTCATCAACAAAGGGACGAAGACAATCAAACAATACCAACAAAACATATTTTGAAACAAAATTTGATACCAATAATAAACAATCAATTGAAAGAAACCAATTGAAAGTAAAACAATCTTTTTACTAATTGAAAATTAAACATTCTTTATACCAATTGATACAAATAGAAAAGCATGATACCAATTGAAAGTAAAAACTAAATTTTTTTTGGGTAAACACTAAAACCATTATGTAATATAGATACTAAATTGAGAATAATACCAATTTAAGATTATTGATACCAATATTGAAAATATTAGTATATACTAAAATAAAATATTTTTTATCATAAAGAGGGGAGTAAGATACCAATTGAAAATAAAACCAATTGGAAGATAAAACAAGAATTTTTATCCCCCATTATGAAATACTAATAAAAATAATGTATAAACTTGTATATGATGCCAATTGAAAAACAATTGACATTATGGACTAAAGCAAGCTTAGAAAGAAATAATTTGTGCTAAAAATGTATGGAATATATGTTTAAAGTATAAGAAAAATATTAATATGTATGTATCAGAGTAAAACAATTTAGACATGATCCATACAAAAAAAATATGAGCATACAAAATGAATTTTCATTTAAAAATTATGTATATCTCATAACTGAAGTACATTTTAATACCAATTATAAGTGAAACATGAACTGCATTTTGATATCAAAAAACACCAATTGAAATTAATGCATAAACTTGTAAAGATACCAATTAACATTTAGAATTAAGTCAAGCTTAGCATAAATAGTTTGTGCTTAAATAAAATATATGTCATTATAAAATAAGCACAATCTAAATTACATATATATATATATATATATATATATATATATATATATATATATATATATATATATATATATATATATATATATATATATATATATATATATATATATATATATATATATATATATATATATGCATGCATGAAAATGAAAATACCACTTGAAATTTGATGCATACATATATAGGAAAATAAAATATGAGCATACGAAAATTTCATGAAGATCATGTATATCTCATACCTACCACCCTATTCATATACATTTTTGAAAGATATTCAATAAGATACACAAGATATGGTCGCCCAACCATCCGCCCTTAGATGGTAGGGGTTTTCAAAAATAGGATTTAAAAAATGAACATATTTGAAAATTACTACCAAATTGAAGAATACGGAACTAGTTTTATGATAATTTTGAAAACTAATACGAAATCCTTCAAGTAAGAAATAAAAACATAAGTATATCTCTTGATAACATGCTAAATCACAATAATTGACACTCAAAATCCATAAGGCTCAAAAATGTGCTCATGAAACAAAGTGTGAGTAAAAAAAAATATGAGTGTACAAGAACATGTAAATGACATATTCATGAAAATAAACATGAAAATTATCAAAAGTAAAATTTTCATCAAAATTAAACAAGCTTCAAGGTATATGTATGTTTTGTCGAAACTAAAAGTATACATACATATCTCAATCACAAATCAGTCCATAATAGAATTTTGCATGACGGCAAATGACTTTAAGATATACATGTATATCTATTAGCTATAGACAAAATTGACTTATACATGAAACTAAACACAGTTTTTAAAAACATGTACAAAAATAGAGAATACAAGTTAAGATGTAAGGATCATCAAAACAAGGTTATACAAGTATATCTACAGGTACAAATAAGAAATAAAGCACAAACACATGATAATCAAGTGTGGCTCACTACTTGTACAAGTATAAACACAAGTTTTAATGACAATAACATCCAAACAAGTAATCAGCACATGAAGTGCAAAATCATAAACAAATATAATCATTAAGTTAAATGCATGTGTTTTAGAACTAGGATATACACAATAGCTTAACTATAGTGAGAACACAAAAATATAAGTCCATATGAATATGGATGTGTCTCAAAACTATCTATGTATATCACACGTCTAATAACATTGCATTTAATATAATGAGTATTAAAATAAAAACATGCTAAAAACATTCATATGAAAGCATGTAACTAAAAATGGGAATTAGATATAGTTATCAAAACCAATGAACCAATTTCTAGGTCTCCAAACCATGGTGGTCCTCCCACCAAACATCCCTTGAAAGTGATGCATCCAAAAATATGATCTTTCGGCTCGGATCGCATCCACCATCAAGGCACCAGTACCCTTACGTCAAGTGAGAGTCCACACCTACATCAAATAAAGTAGGATGCGCATGAATATGTGGTGCACGTTTCTTGCGAAATATGGATTCCAACCGCGTGTAGTTCATGATATAATGGCTCAAAGTGGAGCCCAAACAATCTACACTCTTCTTCAAAATGCAAATATCATTTTTAATGATTGAAGAAAAAGTGGAGCATGCAACATATTTATCAATAGAAGATGAATCTATAGTAGCATGACAAATATGAAAATCAAAATCATTTTTCAAAATAATATTTTCTTTTGAAACTAAATCTAGTTCTCTTGAAATAAAAACAATTTATTTTTCAAAGAATCATTTTCTTTTAAAACAAAATAAAGTTTTGAAGAAAAAATCTCATTTTTCTTCAAAACATGATCAAAATCATTTTTATTCTTTAAAAACTCATTTTCTTTTAAAACAAGGTCAAGTTGAGTTTTTAATGAATCCCTTTCATTTAAACCTCAACTCTCTCATGCAAAAACATGTTTAGTTTAGAAAACAAATTTTTATTTTCTTCTTTTAATTCAAAACTCTTGTCTTTCAAAGCTTTGTACTTTGAGAGCAAGTTTTCACAAAACATGGATAATTCTTTATTTAAAACATGTGCATCCATAGCATGATCATCATTTGAAGAACTAACACAATCATCTAGTTAGGTTTTCAAGTTTACCTCAGGGAGTCATTTCCTTGGACCATGAAGCAAACTTGGTCGGACTCATCTCCACTAGATTCGTTCTTCACATTGTTTGTCGTTAGTTACTCGAGAGAGGTCAATGTGTTCCACACTGCAATAGCAGAATCAAAATGGGAAATCAAAGAAAGATCATCTTCGCTAAGTGTGTGCCTAAGTCCTCTAAGGCTTATGTATTAGCCTCAATGTACTTGTCATTACCAAGATAGAATTTCTTAGTAGTGGCAAGATAAACATGCAATCCTAGGGCTTTGAGGTATGCACTCAACTTAAACTTTCACATATCGATGTTGGAAACATTATACATGGGAGGGGCAAGAAAATCCATGACTGTATAAACTATATGTGTGCAAAGTAATACTAGATTAGCTATCCAAGGATCTCACTCCTAGGTAGTTAAACTGAATATCAGGAGCGTAAGCTCTGATACCAATTGAAATACACCTAGGGGGTGAATAGGTATACCTTCTAATATAGGACAAATGATGCGAAATTTAAAACTTAATTGTAAACACACTATGTGTAACCAAGAGTGAGCCCGATTTTTCCGTGAAGGGCTCTGGAACTAATCCTCTAGATTCTTCTAGATTAAGAGTTGAGGAGCTTTAATAAGCTCTCTGGTTGAACACAAGTGTGGGCACACATAAACAATATCTAGCATATGAATATGAACAATATAAAGTAATGTAAGATATAAAAGAGATAGAGTTGGGAGATAGTGGATCAAACGCAAACATCAAGATATGTTTCGAGGTTCGAGCCACTGCTCTATGTCCCCGCCTTCACACTGAAGGATTTCCACTATGTCCACACAGGACCTTCCACAAAGGGACCTCCACCGAGGAATTACAACTCAATACCAGGAGTACACAACTCCTCTCTCCAACACAAGTCTCGACACCAGATGTGGGTACCTAGCTAAGTACAAGTAAAGAAAAATACACTTGGTGATCACAAAGATCACAGACAATCTCTTTTGGTGATCTAGAAAGATCACAAACAATTTTTCACAATACAAAAATTCTAAAGATAGATTTGACATGATAGATCAAATATGTGAGAAAACAAAGTGTTTGAATATAAAACAATTAAGAAAATACTTGGAAAAATCTTCTTGATGGATATATAAAATGAAGAACAAAGTAGAATTCCCAAAGACTTGATTTTCTTTGATTTTTCAAAACTTTGAAAACAAATAAAGATAGAGAATTTTGGCATAAAAACTCTTTGAGAACTTTGTTAAAAATACTTGAGAAGGTGGGAAAAAAAATTGCTCTAAAAAATCTTAGTTGAAATTGGCCTTAATGGACCCATATATATATATATATATATATATATATATATATATATATATATATATATATTATATATATATATATATATATATATATATATATATATATATATATATATATATGTATAGGGTCTGAAAATATACAGATCAAGTCAAAACTGACCTGCTGGTCGACCGCCCGGTCGACCGGCCAACGCTCAGATTTCTGATCGTTGGGGCTATCGGTTGACCGCCTGGTCGACTGCCCCAAAGCAATTTGCCTGTCGGTCCCACCCGGTTGACCTAGGCCAGAACCTGAGAGTGAACTCTCTCCAATAGGCCAAGGCAATCTGTGCACATCGGTCGACCGCCCGGTCGACCGAGCTCTGGTCCGGTCGACTGGTCGGTCGATCGCCAGAGGTCTTAGGCTAATTTTTTTTAGGTTTGAAAACTTGGTCTTTTTAATACCTATAAAATCCCATAAAATCACATAAAATCTACAAAAATAAGTTCTTATAAATATTTGAAGAACAAATATGTGTGACTAAACTTCAACACATATTTCAAACAATTTGAACTATTTTTTCGATATGAAAATTTAGCTTTAAACCAAAAATGGTATTTTCCAAAACTTAGATTTTGAAATAAAAATCCGTTTTCTCTAAAACTTGTATAAATACAAAAACATGATTTGAAAACACTTTGAAGTATAGTGTGTATGGATAGAATTCAATACACAAATAAAAGATATATCTATATTTTTGACATTAAATCCAAAACTAAGTTTTGTTAAAAGCAAAACTTAACCATGAATTAGAATTATCAAATTAAGTTTTTAGTCAATATAAAATATAGATGTATAAGAATAAAATCTAATATACATTAAACCATATAAAACTTCTTTTGATTTGATCTATTCATGAAAATCATATATGTATTCTTTGAAAATTCAAAACCGGTTAAACCAAAGCAAAAAACTATTGAACTTGTGCGTGTGTGTGTGAACTTGAGCATATCAAGACTAAGCTATCCTTATACAAGATCTAAAATAAAACAAAACTAAATAAATTGAAGTTTTCTTGTAGTACTCTTTCTCCAAGCTGACTTGATCCAAACTTGATCCAAAAGAGTTAGATGTGATCGTTGTGATTTGAGCTCTTGAATTAACACTTGTTTGCTTCATCACTTTGACTGTGAATCTCTTATTAAAGTCAAATCACTACTAAGATCTTGATCAATATCTGAAACTTATTAAACACGAGATCATTAATAAACTAACTTTCATAAGTTAGTCATCATCAAAACTAAGGTGAAAGGCCTCTGGGCCAACACTTTTTTCAGTGGACCAATCTTGTATTTTTATATCTTTGTTCTCTCTATTTTTGTGAATTGTTTCGTTAAGTACTTATTAATGAAACACCGGGGGCTTTCCTGGCCTCATGATCTTTTTCTCAAAAAAAAAAAGATTGACCAATTTTTTTATATTGGTCTGCAAATATCTGATTGGAGGATAGTAGTGAGGCAAGCATTCATCTATTGACCAGGGATTTAGGTACAATACTCATTTTGGATATTTTTTTGAAAGGTAAATTAATTTTTATTGATGATAAACTGGAAGTACAGGATACATAAGAAAAATGAACCCCAAGTACCAAACTAGTTTATCCCTTGTAACACTAACAACTAAACCAAAATTCATGAATGAACAAGAGGAGATGTCGGAGTAACGACCTTGGTATCAGTAGCTGAGTTTGGGTCATCGCATGTAGGGCCAAGATAGCGAGTCTTCTTCAAGGTCTTCTTGTGAATCTTAGTGGAGGGCAGAGTCGAGCTCTTCTTCTTAAGGATAGTAGTAGCACCTAATCATCTGGAAGAGCATCCAACAAAGGGAGTGGGGTAGGAGCAGAAGTAGATTGAGAAGGAATTGTGGTAGCCTCAGACATATTGACTTATCTTGCTAGAGGAGTGGAGAGAGGTCGGAGCTCAATGAGAACTAAGGAAGCCACAACGAACAGAGGGATTGGATTTAAGTGGGCCAATGAGGTGCTTGAAATAGCTTGGACTTGAACCAGAAAAGGAGAATTAATCCCTCGGCCAGAAGGCCTAACTGGAGAGCCAAACAAGGAAAGCCCAAATTTAGAGAAGCCATCAACACACATGGACACACGTACCAACCCACCTATCGAAGTGTCGCATTCAGGGCACGTGCTGGAGAAGAGATATGAGCCTTCAAGAAAGAAGCTGAGCCCGATGTCGCTGAGCTAGGTTTCTGGCGATGTTGGCGAACATGCATCCAATCACCTCCGACAGAGCTCAAGTCATCATTGGCAAGTGCCTTTCCCCATCGGGCCATCTCGACATCTGACACTACAGATGGAGGAGCAATAGAGAGACCAACGGGGAAGCAACAGAGGATGGCGGGGGAGTGGAGCACTGGGGAGAGCAATGACTAACATATAAGCAACGGTGAAAAAGGGGAATATTTTCATACTAGAAAGATTGCCAAAAGGAAGGAATAGAAAGGCCATCAAGTTGGATCACAGTGCCAGGGACTAGGGGCTTGGAGAGATCAAGCTTTTTGGCAACCTGAGCAAAGCAACCTTTGCTAAGAAACTCAGTGCTTTGATCAAGACGAACGAGCTTACCTACTTTTGAAACAACAAGATCAAGAGCGGAGCAGGTCCATAATGAGAGAGGGAGGTCAGGGAGACGCATCCAGACCTCACAGATAGATAATTTAGCAGCAGAGGAGCGAAACTCTGGCGTCCAAGGGATCAGAGCCAACACCATGTCATCAACCACCCAAGGGCCTGCAAGGAGGACTTGATCTCGGTCATCATCCAAGAAAAATCAAAAAAATAAAAAAGTCATTGCTTAGGGGAAAATTTTTTAGTTCTGCTATAGAGCCCAAAGGGAGGAGAGACACTGTTGTGCTCAATCAAGGGCAACGACTCGCCCAAAGAAATTTGCCCACGAGTGCTCTCTGCCATGACTTGCTACCTTCCACCATTACATGAGGGGTATGATAAACAGGATCAGGGAAAACATGACAAAGTCTGTCTATTTGGGTAGAAGATAAAAGAGGATATGGGGTTGAAAAAAAGGGATCCTTGATGGTTGAAGAAAAAAAGGAGATTGAGCTGAGGGAGGCAGAGCTTTGAGAGCTGAGCAGTATGAAAGAAGAGGTTGAGTTGTTGGGGGGGGGGAGCAAAGGATCGGGGCAGAGGCAGGTAGCGGATCGTGGCAGTGAGGTGGTAGATCAGGGCGAAGAGACGGCAGATCAGTGATGACAGAGATAGTGATGAGAATCCAAATCGATTTTGTTAGGACAAGAAAAGGTGAACTGTTTTGTTCATTCAAGTATAGGTGAATAATAAAACCAAAAGAGGCTTTATTGCTTCTAACATGGTACCCACAACAATTTATTCAAAACACCAATAAAAGCGACAAAGAAACTCAAACACAAATAAACAATGAACAAATTGTGGAGAAGTCAAGATCTAACAAGGTTCGATAGTTTGCCTACTTTCTCGGGACAAAAGAGAGAAGATCTTATTTAATTAACCAAAGTTACAAAGGCGATACAACTTTTCAATTTACAATATCAACTATGGTTACAAAACCCTCTAATTATAGCCAGGGGAGAGAGTCAAACAAAGTAAATCAACCGAATTCGAGTTCACAAATAAATCGACCGAACTCCAACTCACCCAGTACTCAGAGGACATCCAGGTCTCCGAAGACCTGCGCTGCTATATACTCCGGACTAGAACTCCGAGGCCATACTCTGACTAGGTCTCCGAACTTCTCCTGGACTGTGCTACTATCACTCTGAATCCGCTCTCAATCTCTGAGTTCGATTCTCTTCTTCATTCAATTTTTGTTCCGGGGGGGGGGGGGGGGGGGGGGGGGGGGGGGGGGGGGGGCGCGGAGACCCTCGGGAGAGAGAGCTCCCCGCCCTCTTTTAACTCCCGGCGACCTGATCGTGCATGTCGATCCGTGTAATAACTATGTGTAAGGTGAAACTCTAACAAGGCGGCAATTATAATCCCTAATTTTAATCTTTTCTCTACAAACATGTATGTACACTTTAATTACATCAATTTGTACATACAACAAACGTGTCACAAATAGCACAATAACAAAGCCTCTTAACAGCAAGAGAAAAGAAGTCTCTTGCTGCGACATGTTCAAACTGACTTGCACTAGGCCATGACCTCCCAAACAAACTGATTTGCACCCACCCTTTAAATCTTTGTTTCAAGCACATTTTCACATGTAGGCCTGGTTTCTTGACTGTACAACTCTAAATATCTTCAAAATGTGTTCATCATTTTTAAACAATTCTTGAAAGAGAAATATCATACGTACATGTATCTAACAAAGCCATGCATTGGCCTTGTCCTGAAAACTTCTTGATTCTGCGGAAACTAAGGAAAACATCACAATCACCTCCAAACTCATTAATTTACCACCATTCCATTTATTGAAGCCATGAAGAAAAGCACGAGCCACCACCCCCATTTCGATCCCATCACCCTCACGGGCTCTGCCTCACCTTGACCGACCCTCATCAAACCAGATGCCCACAAGATCATGGACCAATCTCTATAAATTGGTGCACTCTCCCTCCTAAATTCCCATCACACTGAAAAAAAAAAAAAATCCTTGTCTTTTTGAGTCAACATGAGGCGCCTTGCAAAGCTCATCTTGCTCACTCTTGCAATATCCTCCGTGCTGACAAAAGCTTGGTCGAGAGTCCCTCAGGTCCCTTGCTTCTTCATCTTCGGTGACTCCCTCGTCGACGATGGCAACAATAACGGCATCCTGACGCTTGCCAGGGCCAACTACTATCCCTACGGCATCGACTTCCCCCAGGGCTCGACAGGGAGGTTCACCAACGGTCGCACAGTTGTCGATTTCTTAGGTATCGCCGTGCACTGGCCATATCTTGTTCCTCTCTCTTATCTAACAATGCCAACATTTTTACATATGTTGCACGTATATGTAGCTCGATTGCTAGGCTTTCACCACTACATTCCACCGTATGCAACCGCGCAGAGAAGGGAAGCGCTGAGAGGCCTGAACTATGCTTCCGGAGCTGCAGGCATCAGAGAAGAAACAGGAAACAACCTTGTAAGCGACACATCCATAGTCCCTCACAATATTTCCATTGATGCACACAAAACTGGACATAAACTTACAGTGGTCTCATGTAATGTGCAGGGGCAACACTACCACTTTGCAAAGCAAGTAGAGCATTTCACCAGGACGGTTCGATATATTAGGAGGATGTTCAGAGGGAACACTTCCAGGGTTGCCGATCACCTGAGCAAATGCATTTACTTTGCAGGGCTGGGCAGCAATGACTATCTGAACAACTACTTCATGCCGAATATATACTCCACTAGCTACGATTACAGTCCGAAGACCTACGCTTCTACCCTGCTCGAAGATTATTCGAGACAATTAACCGTAAGTACCAACATTAATTTCAATCTTATAAAAGTTTTGCGGATAATGATATCGGTTATCTTCGTTCAGCAATTATACGACTTGGGAGCGCGAAAATTTGCAGTGGTTGGAGTTGGGATGATAGGCTGCATACCCTACGAGCTAGCACGATTAAGCGATGATGGTAACACTAGAGGCAGTCGCTGCAACGACAGAATCAATAAGGTGATATCTATATACAATTCAGGCCTTTACAGGATGGTTCGACGTTTCAACAGTGAGCTCCCTGGCGCCAAGTTCGTGTATGTGAACACCTATGGGAGCTCGAAGGATCTTGTCAACCATGCGGCCTCATACGGTAATCTCTCACATATTTTCTCAGTTGAATGGTGATGCCATGTTCAATAAATGTCTGTACATGCTCTTGCGTTTTATGTCAACGGAGCAGGATTCCGCGTAGTCGACAGAGGCTGCTGCGGTGTGGGCCGGAACAATGGGCAGGTAACTTGCCTTCCCCTGCAGCGGCCGTGCGATGACCGGAGGAAGTACTTGTTTTGGGATGCGTTTCATCCGACCGACGTTGCAAACCTCATCTACGCCAGGAAAGCGTACTACTCCAATTCGTCGTCGGATGTGTATCCGATGAACTTGAGGCAGCTTGCAATGGCCTGATGATCGTAGCAAATGTTATAGAATTTGTTATCTTCTCTTCTGAGTCAGGATATATGTGTTACTACATATATGTACCTTTATGTGTATCTCTCCCTTCTGGGAATATTTCGTTAATATCTTATTAATTAAACGCTGCGGGGTATGCCTCACAGTTTTATCTAAAAAAAAAGTGTCATAAAATTTGTTGTAGTAGTCAAAGTTGTTTCAGTTGCTACTTGTCGTTGAATTTATTATTGTTGTCTTACAACCAACCATGAGCGACCGATCTAATTGGTCAGATCGGTGAAAATCAGGTGAGAGGCTTTTCGTTCGATAGAATGTTTCTTAATTTAATAATCATCTTTTAATTTTCTTTCTTAGTTAAACACCAATTAGACTGGTATTAATTAATCCCGTATTAGTAATAATACAATAATTATTTATTCATGATAAATAAACAGTATTCCTACAAAAAGAACGTAAGTTCAAATATATAAAATATGGAGTGAGGTACGCGTAAAGCGAATCTTCTTAAGACAATTACATCTCTTGTTACTGTGCTTACGGAATAATAGACGTTCGTCTCCCAAGATACAACACTCATGTAAGATATATGCAAATCATAATGCAAATACTCGTACAGTCGACTTAAAATCAACTCGTAACTTTCACTGTATTTGAAGAGGAATAAACTCGGACTAGGATAAAGTTCAGACTGAATCTTTATCTTAATTATTTAGTGGAATTCAGAGGAGAGAAAGAATGGAAGATCAAAGATTTCTGCCTGTCTGTTTTCTAGGGTTGAATTCAGTCCTATCTATAGGATTTTAATCAAAGCGGTTTACAGAGTGATTTTAACGCCTGCTTCAAAATTGAAGCGACGAGCGGTGGCGGCGCGCGCGTTTGTGGGCATGGCTTCCCCCCAAAAGTGCGCGAAAACTCTGAGCACCCTAATGGCATGCCCTTATCTTCCAAATGTTTATATTTAAACCAGTCAGCTTTTCACACCATTTTCAATGTGGGACTAAAGAGTTTTTCCTCATTTTGGTCCCCTTTTAGCTATTGAATTAGGCCAATTTCTGACTTGAATATTCAGAAATAAAATTGAACATGTGAATATACCACGATCATTCCTAATGGAATAAAAACATATTCCAACCATCATCCGCGCGTTTCGAGTAACGAATCCTGCAAAAATTTCATCTCAAGTTACCGCAGAAATTCACTTGAAATTCCTTGTTTCCCAAAAATTCCCCATATGAATAGAGATTCAAGAAAATATACGCACTATGAGACTGACTCTTTAGTAAAAGACACTTTAGAAAAGAAACTGCATCAGAATATGTGAATTAGGTCTTAAACCTTCCATCGAAAGCTTTATGGGACTTACTGACTAATCAGTGAACAAGATCTTAAACTGTCGGTTGTTTGTTTAAGCTAAGTCAACAGGCCTCACACAGTAGCTTTTCAAAATCAAATTAATTTTCGGTTGTGCCCATTTCGGCCCTGGACCTTCTTGGTTTCAGATATTGTATTTAGAGAATCACAGCCTCCATAAAGATTTTCAATGAGCTGGTCCCAGCTCTACATTCACATAGGTGATCGTCCAATGAAGAGCAGTCTACTCTACCCCGCTTGTTATGAATAACTAGCTATAGGCATTATTAAAAGTGTTCTAATCCTAAATTCAATTGTAGAAAGCACTTGGGCACACTATAGAAATGGGTTAGAGTCAAGTTCCTAAGTGTTTACTCACAAAGTCAATCATAACTAGTCTTTTTCTCTTGAACTTAGTCTGTGGGATCTTCAGTCACTATGTGAGATTTCCATTAAACTGACTTGGTATGGTTAGATCTTTAGTCACATTCCCTTCGATGCGCAGTTTATACACTCTCCACTCAAACCTTTAGTGAATGGGTCCGTAAAGTTATCTTTTGACGCCATAAGGTCAATTGAGATAACTCTATTTAAGAGCAACTGCTTAACAATGTTATGTCTATAACGAATATGTCTACACTTACTGTTATATACAAAGTTTTATACCCTAGATATCGTTACATGATTATCGCAGTGAATGCATATGGAGGGCACTGGCTTAGGCCATAAAGGTATACTCTCCAGAAATTATCGAAGCCATTCTACTTCTTCTTCAGCCTTACCCAAGGTTACAAATTCCTATTCCATTATGGAACAAGATATGCAAGTTTTTTTTGGAGGATATCCATTGAAAATAAACCTAGAGGGGGTGAATAGATGTATGGCTAATCTAATGACAAATGATGCGGAATTAAAAACTAATTGCAACACACTAAGTGTAACCAAAGAGCGTAGCCGAATTCCCGGTAAAGGGTTCTGGACTAACTCCTCTAAATTTCTCTAAATAAGAGTTGAGGTACTATGTAAAGCTCTCTTGGTTCAACAATAGTGAGGTACACAAACAACACCAAGCATATAAGATATGATATGAATATTATGAAATAATGCAAGGTATAAAAGATAGAGTTTAAAGATAGTGGATCAAACGCAAACACCAATATATGTTTCGAGGTTCGAGCTACTGCTCTACGTCCCTTCACACAGAAGGATTTTCACTAATGTTCCACTTTAGTTTTGATGACGATTAACTCATGTAGTTATGTTTACTAATAATCTTGTGATGTTTAGTTTCAGATACTTAACCAAGATATTAGTAGGAGATTAGCTTCAACAAAGGTGTTTTGGAGCTTCTCACATGGTGATTCAAGAGCCCGAGCGTCAAAGTCATATCTAGCACTCGTTGGAGTCAAGCTCGGTGGATCACGTTTGGATCGAGTCAACTTGGAGACGGCGCTCTACAAGAAGGTCTCGGTACATAGTTTAGTTTTTGTTTTTAGATCCATTGTAAAGACTAGATAGTGTGATATGCTCAAGTTCACAACACATACACTTGTTTAAGTTTCCTGTTTATTGGTTTTCGGTTTTTGGTTTAACCGATCTTGGTTTTCATGAATAGATAGAATCAAAACAAGTTTACATGATTTAATGTATATTAGATTTGTTCTATATACATCTATACTTCAACTATTTATACAAACTTAGTTTGATAACCTATTCATGTATTTTGGTTTTGTATTTTAACAAAACTTGTTTTTGGATTTAATATCAAAAACTATGATACATATCTTTATATGTATATTGGATTTTATCCATATACAACATGCCTTAAAAGTTGTTTCTATATCATGTTTTTTTATTTGGATGAGTTTTGGACAAAACGAATTTTCAATTCAAAAATCTAAGTTTTGGAAAATACGGGTTTTGGTTTTCGACAAAATTTGTAAGTCACAAAAATGGTTCAAAAAGTTTGAAATATGTTTTGAAAATTTTCACACATGTTTGTATATCAATGTATTATACTGAACTTATTTTTGTGGATTTTTAGAGATTTTATGGGAATTATTGGTAATTAAAAACCAAGTTTTCTGATCCCTTAAAAACCCTGCCAGGCTCTGGCAGTCGACCGACCGGTCGACCGGACCAGGAGCCGGTCGACCGGAGCGGTCGACCGGACGTTCACAAGAATGTGCACTTGGCCGTGTCAGTTGGCCGGTCGACCGACTGAAGGCAACCCACTTTCGGGTTGCCCCGGTCGACCGGGCGGTCGACCGGCCAGAGAGCCGTTGCTCTCTGGTTTAGGGCCCGGTCGACCGGAAGGCTCAACGGTCAGTTTTTTGACCGTTGGCCGGTCGACCGGCCCGGTCGACCGGAAGGCCATTTCTAGCCTAGTCAGCAGCCAACAGGCATATTTCTATGGGGGTTATATATACCCCATTGGAAGTGGTTTTTGGTTAAGAATTTTTGAGCCAAAAATTTCCTACTCTCTAGTGTTTTTAAAAGCAAGTTCTCAAAAGATTTTTTGTGTTTTAAAAGATCAATCTTCATTGTTTTAAAAGTGTTTTATTATTTCAAAGAAAATAGTTTTTTGAGAATTGTTTTTGATCTAAAAATTCTATATCTTTGTGGAGAGTTTCCCAAGTGATTTTCTTTTTTAAAAACACTTTGTTTTCCACACTTGAACTTATCATTCTATCCTCTCTATAGGATCTTTATTTTTGTGGAAAAGATTTGGTTTGTGGTCTTTTGATCACTAAGTTGTAAACCCTCCTTATTTGTGATATCCCTCTTGTGTAGAGGTTGATTTTGGAGTGGTGGTTAGCTCCCTCTAAGTGTAGAGGTGGTGTTTGTGTGGCTTTGTGCCTAGCCTCTTGTAGGTTCACCTAGAGGGGAGGTGAATAGATGAAGGCTAATCTAATGGTCACTTAATGCCAAATGATGCAAATAATGCGGAAGCTAAAACTAATTATGACCTAATTAAATCTTTTTCACTAAACACCACGTATAACCAAAGAGTGTTGCCGAATTCCCCGTGAAGGGCTCTGGACAAACTCCTCTAGATTCCCTTGAATGAGTTGAGGTGCCGCGTTGGCTCTATTGGTTGAATACAAGTGTTAGTCAACAATCCCAAGCAAGTATGTCAATATGAGCACAGGGAATATATCATGCATATAAAGGTAAAGACAAGATAAGTAATGCAAGATATAACAAGAGACAAAGAGAGAGAGAGAGAGAGAGAAAAGGCAATCGCAAACACAAAGTATGTTTCGAGGTTCGAGCACACTTGCTCTACATCCTCGCCTTTGACACACGAAGGATTTTCACTATGCAAGATCCCAATGGATCTCTCCTCGGTGCCGCAACACCTACAAGCCCTCGGACTCCCTAGTCCCGTACACACGCAAGCTCACTAGCTCGCCGAGGCCGCACCTCAAACCACCGAGTTCACACAAGAACTCTAAATCACCACGAGCACATTTGCCCGTCTCCTCAAAGAACAAAGAAAAGATCTTTGGTGATCACAACACTTTGATCACCTAAAGCACTCTCACTACAACACACCTATAGGATGAATAATCGATGGATAGCTCAAGTGTGGTGTGAGAAAAAAATAAGGATGAGAGTGGTGGAGGAAAACTCAAAGAATCACTTTAAAACTCTCTTGATAAAATCTTCCCTTTAGATAGGAAATATTTGCACTCAAATTTGTAGAGAAAACCCTTTTGAAAGAATGGGAAAAACTGGCTCAAAGCTCTCCTAAAATCTTGGCTCAAAACAATGACCAAACCCCCAAATTTATAGGCCAGAAAAATATAGCCGTTGGGGTCTGTCAGAGCTGCCGGTCGACCGGTGCGGTCGACCGCCAGCGGTCAGAAATCCGACCGTTGGAGCCACGGTCGACCGCCTCGGTCGACCGACCTACTGGAGCTGAGAGTCTAACTCTCTGTCGGTCGACCCGTACGGTCGGCCAAACTTTCCAGAGAGCTCTGCTCTCTGGAGCGGTCGACCGGCACGGTCGGCCGTTCTCCAGTGCACAAAGGCGTGCACATCCGTGCACGTCGGTCAACCGGTCCGGTCGGCCGACTCCAGGATTAGTCGACTTATAAAGGTCGTAAGTCGACTTATCCAAAGCCTGAAACAGTTTTCTGGGATCAAAAAGTGTCTTTTGGCTCAAATAAAATCCATAAAATACATAAAAATCTATAAAATAGTTTTACCAATATACTTTGATATATAAACATGCTTGCACAAAATCAAGGCATGTTATAAAAGATTGGACTATTTTTGTAACTAGGAAATATTTGGCTCAATATTAAAACTGTTTTTCCAAAACAATATTTTTCCAAAACATGTTTTTCCAAAACATCTTTTTCCAAATACTTCATCAAATACAAAAACAAGATATACTTTTAAGACATAGTGTGTATGGATATGATCCACTACACAATCAAGATGAAATATCTATGTTTTTGTCATAAAGCTCTAAACTTGGTTTTGGTTAAAAGATAGGTATATGAGAAACACCAAAAACCCAACTTGTATTTTTCCAACATGAAAAATCTTTTCTAAACTAAAAAATCTTTTATGAAAACAATTCTATCAAGAGTGTGTGTGTGTGATATATACTTGAGCAATCCACCAACTATCTATCCTTTACATTTTTAACTAAAACAAAAATAAAATCTTATACTTAGACACAAGTCTTCATCTTCTTGAAGTCTTCACTTGAAGGCTTCTCATCTTCTTGACTTGGTCCAAGTTTGATCCAAAAGCTCCTTGGATCACACCGTGCTAGCTCCAAATCTTGACATTTTATCCTTTGTTGAGCTATGCACCTACTAAGATCTTGATAATGAATCTGTCACTAATTAAACACAAGATCATTAGTAAACATAACTTCATGAGTTGATCATCATCAAAACTAGGGTGATAGGCGTTTGGGCCAACAATCTCCCCTTTTTGATGATGACAAAACACATGAAGTTATATATGCATGGATTAAAGTAAAACTTCAAAGAAGCTCCCCCTTAACTCATGCATAACAATAAATAATAAGATATGACAATAAAGCTCATAAATATGTATGCAAGTATGGAGATAAAACATGCAATAAGCATAAATCAAAATCTTTTTCTCCTAATTGCAATACAAAACATATATGCATAACGAATAAGGAAGACAAATACTTCTCCCTCTTAAGCAATGAAAACATGCATATATACTCAAATACTTCTCCCCCTTTTTGTCACTCATCAACAAAGGGTTCAAAGTAAAATCAAATCAAACAAAATTTACTCCCCCTTTTTGTCAAAAACAAAGAGATCAAGAAGGGGTAAATCAAGCAATAAGGATTATATGCGATATACATTCATGAAGAGGAAGACGTTAAGTTAGCTTCCCTACACATATGCATTACATGAAGAAGGGATGACAAGCCCTAACTCTCATAACACATATTATGTAATGCATAAGAGGAGATGTGAAGCTCCCCCTACACATGTATATCATATAAAGAAGAGTTGTCAAGCTCCTCAATTTATAATATACTCAACATGAATCCATATGTAAGAGAGATGTTAAGCTCTCCTTGCATATAGGAAATACAAGACAAAAGTTTTGAACTTTCTTAATAAAACACATTTTGAGATATCAAGTAAACATATTTTTATTTTGATATCAATTTTGAAAACATATTGCATAAGCTTTAAGAATTAATAATAGAAAGTTGAATTTAGCTTAGCATATAATAACCTTTGTGCTTTAAAAATGTAAGACAATTTTAACTAAGCACAAATAACACATATATGTATGAAAAGAGAATACCAATAGACATTGATATAATTTGAATTTGAAGGCATTCATACATACGATCAAAATACGAGTATATAAGAATCATATTGATACCAATTGAAAATATCCAATGATACCAATTGAAGAGTAAGCTTATCATATACTCTACCAAATGAAGAATATGCACTAGTTAATACGAAAATGTTTTAAAACTAGCACGAAATCCTTCAAGCTAGGAATAAAGCAAAAATGTCAATTAATCTCAATATTCCTTTAAATCATCACACATTTTTTATTTAAAAAATTTATATTTCAAGATATATGTATGTTTTGACAACACAATAAGTATACATACATATCTCTTAAACACAATTGAGTCCATATAAATAGATTTGCATTAAAGGCAAATGACTCAAGAGGTATACATGTATATCTTAAAGTTTGGCAAAATACACATATACATGAAATGAAAGCACATGATCATAAATCAAATCCAAAAAGTGGGAATACAAATTTAAAAATGTATGTATCATCAAAACTAAGCAATACAAGCACATTTCATGGTTCAAATAAGCATTCAAGCACAAATATAAATAGATTTATTTGTGGCCCCACAATATGTTCAAGTATAAATCCTAGTGTTGATAAAACTAACATTTAAACTAATATTCAAATACATGAAGCATCAAATCTTTTAGATCACAAAAGAATTTATCATATAATTGAAATAAAGTAGGATCATGTGGATAATCTTATAAATTAATAGAATAATAGATAACTAGTTTAAATTGATTTTGAATAACTAATTAAAGATCCTTCAAATAACATCAAATCATATGTTTTTCATAAAACATAACTAGATACACAAAAATTTAAGCACTCATGGTCTATAAGGCTCAAAATGATTTTAACAAAAGTGTGAGTGTTAAACGATCATGTAAATAGCATTTTATGAAAATAGTCAATGAAGCTCAAAAAGATCATAAGTCACATTTTAACAAAAACACGAAAAATCATTTTTCATCAAAACACTAATCTTCATGGTATATGTATGATTAATCCAATCCTAACAATACACATACATATCCAAAATCTAAAAGAGTCTATTAATGATGTTTGCATGAAGGCAAGAGACTCATGGGTATACATGTATATTTATTAGATTTGAATTAAAAATACATATACATGAAGTAAAGCATAAAGTAGGTAAAAACATGTATAAACAAGAATCATCAAAACTAGATTATACATATGCATATAGTGGATACAAATGAGCATGAAGTTCAATTATATATGAATCAATTGTAATTCACTATTTGTACATGTATACATGTAAGTTTTGATAAAATCTACATTTAAACTAGTTCATACCACATGAAGCACAATAAATCATAAAACATGAACATGCTATGAATATTATGAATGAACAAGCATGAACATAAAAAGTGAGAGTTTAGAAATTGTTACCAACTCCAAAGCTCCTAACATGGTGGTTGTCCCATCAATGCTCCTTGATAGTGATGCATCCAAATGTATGTCCATCAAGTCCATTGCATCCACTACCAAGGCACCAATCCTCTCACGTCTTGTGAGAGCCCTCACCTACATCAAAAGCAAATGGTGGGGGTTTTGGTACCCATATTTCTTGGGTCCACGGGGGTTAGTCTTATGTTGAGGAACCCAAAATTTTTATTCTTAGCAAAATTAAAATGATCTAATTTATCATAACAATATTTTGCTAAATGGCCTTTGCGGCCACAATGTGTACATATGTACACCTTAGTATGCTTATGTGTAGGTGTGTGATCATGTTGTGCAACATAAGCATGATGATGTGCATGAATGGATGGAGTTGTTTCTTTGAAAACATAGACTCCAATCTAGTGTGGTTGAATGCACATGTGCTCAAATTAGAGCTCAAACTATCTATTTTATTTTTCAACATATTTATCTCATTAGTGGTGGGCATGTAAAGCATGATGAGATAAAGAATCATTTTTCTTATTTCTTTTAGAAACAAATTCTTTTCTTTTTCAACAAATTTTCTTTTCAAAGAGTTATTTTCTTGCAAAACACTTTCTCTTTGTTTTTTCACCAAATCAATTTTATTTTTCAAAGTAGTGTTCCCTTCACATAAATCATTCAATTTTGAAAGCAAGGAAACATTCTCATTTTTCAAATCTTTATTTTCTTCTTCTAAGCATGCCATTTTATTTTCTAATGAATCTTTTTCATTAAGTATGGCATCAAAATTCTTTTTCAAATTATTATTCTTCTTTTTAAGCATGTCATATTTTTCAAGCACAAGATGACAAAAGGTAGTAAGCTCATCATATGACATGTCTTCATCATCGGATTCGGAGTTTACCTCAAGGGGGTTATCCCCTTGGACCATGTAGCACTTGTTGAGGTGTCGCTTCTAACATCCGAGTCACTCCCCGCATAGTATAGATCTTTTTCGCCGAGGGAGGTGATGATGTTCCAAACTACAAAAGCCGATTCAACATTAGAAACCCTAGATAAATAATCATCATTTAGGGTTAATTTAAGAGCATGAAAGGCTTTTGCATTAGCCTCAAAGTACTTGATATTATTAACATATGAATTATTAGTGGTAGCAAGATATACATGAATGCCTAAGGCCTTGAGGTACAAAGACATCTTAACCTTCCAAATTTATATGTTAAGAATGTCAAAGGTGGGTGGTGACATGAAGTCCATGGTGTGTGTACAAAATATTGTGATTAGCCTAAAATGAGGATCTTTAACTCAAGGTTGTTAGACCCAAATCAGAGTACCAAGCTCTGATACCAATTGTAGGTTCACCTAGAGGGGGGGTGAATAGGTGAAGGCTAATCTAATGGTCACTTAATGCCAAATGATGCAAATAATGCGGAAGCTAAAACTAATTATGACCTAATTAAATCTTTTTCACTAAACACCACGTATAACCAAAGAGTGTTGCCGAATTCCCCGTGAAGGGCTCTGGACAAGCTCCTCTAGATTCCCCTTGAATGGGTTGAGGTGCCGCGTTGGCTCTCTTGGTTGAATACAAGTGTTAGTCAACAATCCCAAGCAAGTATGTCAATATGAGCACAGGGAATATATCATGCATATAAAGGTAAAGACAAGATAAGTAATGCAAGATATAACAAGAGACAAAGAGAGAGAGAGAGAAAAGGCAATCGCAAACACAAAGGTATGTTTCGAGGTTCGAGCACACTTGCTCTACATCCCCGCCTTCGACACACGAAGGATTTCCACTATGCAAGATCCTAATGGATCTCTCCTCGGTGCCGCAACACCTACAAGCCCTCGAACTCCCTAGTCCCGTACACACGCAAGCTCACTAGCTCGCCGAGGCCGCACCTCAAACCACCGAGTTCACACAAAAACTCTAAACCACCACGAGCACACTTGCCCGTCTCCTCAAAGAACAAAGAAAAGATCTTTGGTGATCACAACACTTTGATCACCTAAAGCACTCTCACTACAACACACCTATAGGATGAATAATCGATGGATAGCTCAAGTGTGGTGTGAGAAAAAAACAAGGATGAGAGTGGTGGAGAAAACTCAAAGAATCACTTTAAAACTCTCTTGATAAAATCTTCCCTTTAGATAGGAAATATTTGCACTCAAATTTGTGGAGAAAACCCTTTTGAAAGAATGGGAGAAACTGGCTCAAAGCTCTCCTAAAATCTTGGCTCAAAATAATGACCAAACCCCCAAATTTATAGGCCAGAAAAATATAGCCGTTGGGGTCTGTCAGAGCTGCCGGTCGATCGGTGCGGTCGACCGCCAACGGTCAGAAATCCGACCGTTGGAGCCACGGTCAACCGCCTCGGTCGACCGACCCACTGGAGCTGAGAGTCTAACTCTTTGTCGGTCGACCCGTACGGTCGGCCGAACTTTCCAGAGAGCTCTGCTCTCTGGAGCGGTCGACCGGCACGGTCGGCCGTTCTCCAGTGCACAAAGGCGTGCACATCCGTGCACGTCGGTCGACCAGTCCGGTCGGCCGACTCCAGGATTAGTCAACTTATAAAGGTCGTAAGTCGACTTATCCGAAGCCTGAAACAGTTTTCTGGGATCAAAAAGTTTGTCTTTTGGCTAAAATAAAATCCCATAAAATACATAAAAATCTACAAAAATAGTTTTACCAATATACTTTGATATACAAACATGCTTGCACAAAATCAAGGCATGTTATAAAAGATTGGACTATTTTTGTAACTAGGAAATATTTGGCTCAATATTAAAACTATTTTTCCAAAACAATATTTTTCCAAAACATGTTTTTCCAAAACATCTTTTCCAAATACTTCATCAAATACAAAAACAAGATATACTTTAAGACATAGTGTGTATGGATATGATCCACTACACAATCAAGATGAAATATCTATGTTTTTGTCATAAAGCTCTAAACTTGGTTTTGGTTAAAAGATAGGTATATGAGAAACACCAAAAACCCAACTTGTATTTTTCCAACATGAAAAATCTTTTCTAAACTAAAAAATCTTTTATGAAAACAATTCTATCAAGAGTGTGTGTGTGTGATATATACTTGAGCAATCCACCAACTATCTATCCTTTACATTTTTAACTAAAACAAAAACAAAATCTTATACCTAGACACAAGTCTTCATCTTCTTGAAGTCTTCACTTGAAGGCTTCTCATCTTCTTTACTTGGTCCAAGTTTGATCCAAAAGCTCCTTGGATCACACCGTGCTAGCTCTAAATCTTGACATTTTATCCTTTGTTGAGCTATGCACCTACTAAGATCTTGATAATGAATCTGTCACTAATTAAACACAAGATCATTAGTAAACATAACTTCATGAGTTGATCATCATCAAAACTAGGGTGATAGGCCTTTGGGCCAACACCTCTAAGTGTAGAAGTGGTGTTTGTAATTGAGAGAGGAGTTGTGTACTCCCGTTGTATTGCCTCAAATCCTCAGTGGAGGTTCCCTGTGTGGGAGTCCTGTGTGGACAAGTGGATTGGAAATCCTTCTGTGTGAAGGCGGGGACGTAGAGTTGTGTGCTCGAACCTCGAAATATATTCGTGTGTTTGCGTTTGATCCATTGACTCTAACTCTCTCTCTTTACTTTGTGCCTTGCATCATTCATATTGCTCATTCATATTATATGCTTGGCTTGTTTGTGTGTGCCTCACTTGTGCTTAACCACGAGAGCTTCATATAGCGCCTCAACTCTTATTCAGAGGAATCAAGAGGAGTTAGTCCAGAGCCCTTCACCGTGAATTCGGCTACACTCGTTGGTTATATTAAGGTGTAGTTGCAATTAAGTTTTAATTTTCGCTTTTAGTTTATTAGATTAGCGGTACACCTATTCACCCCCCCTCTAGGTGTACTTTCAACTAATGCGTCCACACAGGACTTCCCACACAGGGAACCTCCACTGAGGATTTGGGTAATATAAATTTGGAGTACACAACTCCTCTATCAAACAACAACAACCTCTACAAAAGAGGCAAGGCACTAAGCCACACAAGATCAACCTCTCAATAGAGGGATGACACAAAGCCAACACAATCACCTCTCACTAGAGGGATAGGGCACTAAGCCAAAACTCCAACCTCAATCACCTCTACACTTAGAGGGATACCAACACAACCTCCACAATCACCTCTATGCAAGAGGGATAACAACAAACACAAGAAGGTTACAACTCTTGGTGATCTCAAAGATCACAAACCAAATTTCATCACAAAATAAGATCCTATAAATAAGATAGATATGATAGCTCAAGTGTGAGAAAATAAAGAGCTTGAAAATAAAAATCACAAAGAAAAACTCTTGGGAAAAACTCTAGATAGAAATATAAATGAAGATCAAAAACTAATTCCCAAAGACTCTCTTTTTCTTTGATTTTTCCAACTCTTTAAAACAAATAGGTGATAAATCTTTTAGCCTAAAAACTCTTGAAAACTTGTTGCTAAAACACTTCAGAAGATAGAAAAATTTGCTCTTAAAATTCTTGTGTAAAATAGCCTAAAGGAATGGGTATTTATAACCCATTCCAAAAACTAGCTGTTGGGTCAAAGTTAGCAGAAAATTCTGCTTCTAGTCGACCGGCCGATTGACCGGCCAACGGTGATATTTATGACCGTTGCAGCCTGCTGGTCGACCGTCCGGTCGACCGAGGCCAGAACCAGAGAGCAGAGCTCTATGCCGTCGACCGACCCTCAAGCCATTTGGCCGTGCACGTTTGTGCACATCAGTCGATCGGTCCGGTCTATCGACTTCTGCCTCGATCGACCGTCCGGTCGACCGGTAGAAGGCCAGGTCTAACAATTTTAGGGATTAAAACTTGGTCTTATTAATTTCAATTAAATCTCATAAAATCACATAAATTTCACAAAAATAAGTTCTTTTAAGATCTTTGAAGTACAAGAATGTGTGACTAAAATTTAACACATATTATAAACAATTTGGACCATTTTTGTGATATTAAAATTTGCCTTAAACACAAAATCTGTATTTTCCAAAACTTAGATTCTTGAAATGAAAAACCGTTTTCTGCAAAATTCATATGGATTCAAAAAACAAGATATTTAAACAACTTTGAAGCATATTGTATATGGATAGAATCCAATATACATTTAAGATATATATCTATGTTTTTGACATGAAATCCAAAACCGGTTAAACTGAAAACCAAAACCAATAAACTTTAAACTTGTGTGTGTGTGTGTGTGAACTTGAGCATATCAATACTATCTACCTTTATACAAGATCTAAACATTCTAAACTAAACAAACTGAGGTCTTCTTGTCTCCAAGCCGACTCGATCCAAACGCGATCTAACGAGCTTGACTCCAACCGAGTGCTAGATGCGATCTTGACGCGCGAGCTCTTGAATCTACATGTGTTAGCTCTAAAACTCCTTCGTTGAAGCCAAACACATACTAATATCATGATCAATCACTGAAACTATTTAAACACAAGATTATTAGTAAACTATAACTACATGAGTTAATCATCATTAAAACTAGAGTGATGGGCCTCTGGGCCAACAATCTCCCCCTTTTTGATGATGACAAAACTCATGGAATTATATATGCATGGATTAAAGTTAAGCTTCATAGAAGCTCCCCCTTAACTCATTCATAGCAATAAACACAAAGATATTCAATGAATGCTCGTAGACCAAATAACACATATATGCATAGATGAGGAAATAAATATAAATAAATTCTCCAAATACTTCTCCTTTTTGCATAAACAAAACATATATGCACTAAAACAAGAAAATAAACATGCATATATAAACTCTCAAAATTCATCTCC
The DNA here is from genome assembly GCA_038442645.1 of Agave tequilana. Taxonomy (NCBI): domain Eukaryota; kingdom Viridiplantae; phylum Streptophyta; class Magnoliopsida; order Asparagales; family Asparagaceae; genus Agave; species Agave tequilana. The sequence goes on from JAVJIF010016495.1 coordinate 35,608, forward strand.
CCTTTTTTGTAAATTCATCAACAAAGGGGTGAAAACAAATCAAACAATATTTAAGTTACCAATTGAAAATATACCAATTTATGATAAAGTTATATATTGAAATATTATGATACCAATTTATGATACGAATTGAAAATAAACAAATTTTTTAAGATACCAAATAATACCAATTGAAAATATCTTGTAAATTTGTGATACCAATAGAAAATGAACATTGTACGTGTTTGATATCAATTGAAATATATATTGTAAATTTTGATACCAATTGAAAGTAAAAACCAATTGAAATTACAAACCAAATTTTTGGGTAAACACAACTTATTTTGCAATAAAGATACCAAATTTAGAATAATACCAATTTAAGATTATTGATACCAATATTGAAAATGTTAGCATATACCAAAACAAAGTATTTTTCATCATAAAGAATGGGAGTAAGATACCAATTAAAAATAAAACACGAATTTTCTCCCCCTTTATGAAATACTAATAAAAATGATGCATAAGCTTGTATAAGATACCAATTGAAAAATAATTGACATTAAGGAGTAAATCAAGCTTAGCATAAACATAATTTGTGCTTTGAGATGTAAAGATATTGGAAGCACAATCAAATCATATATATATACATACATATATATATACATACATATATATATATATACATACATATATATATACATATATATATATAACATATATATATATATATATATATATATATATATATATATATATATATATATATATATGAAAATGTAAATACCAATCAAAATTGATACTATTTGAAATTTGAAACATACATATATAGAAAACACATATGAGTATATAAACATAAAAATATCAATTGTGATACCAATTGAAAATATAATGAGGATCAAGTGTATAACTCATACCTATCACCCTATTCATGCACATGTTTAAATAGATTTTCAATTTGAGCATACAAGGTATGGTCGCCCATCTAACCGCCCTTTGAAGGATGGGGTTTTCAAAAATGTGAATTTGAAAATAACTTTAGCATAATTGAAAACTCTTCCAAAATAAAAATACGCAACTAGTTTTATGATAATCTTGAAAACTAGTACGAAGTCCTTCAAGTAAGAAATAAAATAAGAATGATCCATGAAAATATGAAAACCACACGATCATCGACATTCAAATAGCAATAAAGCTCGTATAATCTCATGAAAACAAATCATGAGTAAACATCAAACATAGAGTGTAAAAAAAAAAATTCATGTAATCAATAAAATCATGAAATAAGGCATTTAAGCTCAATGAAATTCCTTGTAATCATGAAAAATATAAAAACTAAATAGGCTTCAAGGTACATGTATGCTTTGTCTAAACTAGAAGTATACATACATATTCCAAACACAAATGAGTCCATAATAGAATTTGCATGAAAAGCAAGTGACTCAAGGGTATACATGTATATCTAAAGTTTTGGCAAAATTGACATATACATGAAGCTAAACACATTATCATGAAAACATGTACCAAATAGGGAATACAAGTTAAAATGTAAGAATCATCAAAACTAGGCCATACTAGTACATCTAATGAGTACAAATGAACAACATAGCACTAACATAAAATAATCAATTTGTGGCTCACTAGTTGTACAGGTATATACACAAAATTTAATGAAAACTAAATCTAAACATGTAATCAAAACATGACGTGCAAAACTATAAACAAACATGATTATTAGATTAAATGCACATAATTTAGAACTAAGATATACGCAATAGTTAAATTAAAGTGAGAACAAAAAAATATAAGTTCATATAAACATGGTGTATCTCAAGAACTACATATGCATATCACTAGTCTAATTAACATGACATTTAACATAATATCATGAAAAATCAAAACATGCTAAAATCAATAACATGTAAACAAAATGGGAGTTAGAGATAGTTACCAAAATTATTAGGACTAATCTCTAAATCTCCAAACCATGGTGGTCCTCCCACCAAAACATCCTTGAAGGTGATGCAACCAAAGTAGTGTCCATCAAGCACATAAGCATCCACCATCAAGGCACCAATGCCTTCACGTCAAGTGAGAGCCCATACCTACATCAAATAAAATAGGGGTGAATTTGGTACCCATATCTTATTGGGTCCAGGGGGTTACACCTTTCTTAACCCAAACAAACTTATTTACAAAATTTGAAGTATTTAATCTATTATAACAAAATTTTGCAATGTGGTCCTTACGTCCACAATGTGTATAAGTGTACACATGAGCATATATAGTGTTATGTGTATGACTGAGAGAAGTATGTGTATGCTGTGATTTGTATGCATGCATAGGAGGAGCATATTTCTTGTGAAATATGGCAACCGTGTGTGGTTCATGGCACATTGGCTCAAAGCGGAGCCCAAATAATTTACACTTTTCTCCAGCACACATATATCATTTTTAATATTTGAAGATAAAGTGGAGCATGCATTTGAAATACTAGATGGTAAAGCAATATTAGCATGACAAACATGTGAATCTAAATCATTTTCAAAGTTTCATTATCCTTTGAAACCAAATCCAAATTCTTTGAAATTAAAGCAATTTTATTTTTCAAAGATTGGTTCTCTTTTATAACAATTTCAAATTTTGAAGTTAAAACCTCATTTTTCTTCAAAACAATGTCACAATTATTTTTATTTTTCAAAATTTTATTTTCCTTAAGGGCAAGGTCAAGTTGGGATTTCAATGAGTCCCTTTCAATTGAAATTTCATCCGTCTCTTGCAAAGCAATGTTAAGTTTGAAAATAAATCCTTATTTTCTTCTTTTATTTTAAAAGTTTTCTTTTTTAAAAGTTTATATTTTTCTAACAAGTTTTCACACACAATAGATAGTTCTTCATTCAAAGCATGGGCATCTATAATATCATCTCCTGAAGAACTAGAACTATCATCTAGTTAAGTATCCAAGTTTACCTAAAGAGAGTCATTCCCTTGGACCATGTAGCAAGCTTGTTCGGATTCATCCTCATTAGATTTCTTCTCCACATATTTCATCGTTTGTAGTGTGGGAGAGGTCAAAGTGTTCCACACTGCAAAAGTGGAATCACAATGAGAAACAATAGATAAATATTCATTGCTAAGAGTGCATCTAAGTGCCTCTAGGGCTTGTGCATTGACTTCATATGCTTGTTATTACAAAGATAAGATTTCTTGGTAATAGTAAGGTAAACATGCATTCCTAGGGTTTTTAGGTACATGGACATCTTAACTTTTCAAACATCAATGTTGGAAGTATCATACATGGGAGGGGTCATGAAGTCCATGAGTGTGTGTAAACAAATAAGTGTGCAAATGTAAAAATAGATTAGCTAACCAAGATCTCACTCCTAAGTGGTTAAACCTAATATCATGAGCGTAGGCTCTAATACCAATTGAAAATACACCTAGAGGGGGGTGAATAGGTGTATGGCTAATCTAATAACAAATGATACGGAATTAAAAACTAATTGCAACACACTAAGTGTAACCAAAGAGTGTAGCCGAATTCCTAATAAAAGGCTCTGTACTAACTCCTCTAAATTCCTCTAAATAAGAGTTGAGGTGCTATGTAAAGCTCTCTTGATTCAACACTAGTGAGGCACACAAATAATACCAAGTATATAAGATATGATATGAATAATATAAAATAATGCAAGGTATAAAAGAGAGAGTTTAGAGATAATGGATCAAACGCAAACACCAAGATATGTTTCGAGGTTCGAGCCACTGCTATACGTCCCCGCCTTCACACAGAAGGATTTCCACTACTGCGTCCACATAGGACTTCCCACATAGGGAACCTCCATTGAGAATTTGGATAATACAAATTTAGAGTACATAACTCCTCTCTCAAACAACAACAACCTCTACACAAGAGGCAAGGCACTAAGCCACACAAGATCAACCTCCCAATAGAGGGATAGGCACAAAGCCAACACAATCACCTCTCACTAGAAGGATAGGGTACTAAGCCAAAACTCCAACCTCAATCACCTCTACACTTAGAGGGATACTAACACAACCTCCACAATCCTCTCTACACAAGAGAGATAACAACAAACACAAGAAGGTTACAACTCTTGGTGATTTCAAAGACCACAAACCAATTTTCCTCACAAAACAAGATCCTATAGATAGGAAAGATATGATAGCTCAAGTGTGAGAAAATAAAGAGTTTGAAAATCAAAATCACAAAGAAAAACTCTTGGGAAAAATTATAAATAGAAATATAAATGAAGATCAAAACCAATTCCCAAAGACTCTCTTTTTCTTTGATTTTTCCAACCCTTTAAAACAAATAAGAGATAAATCCTTAGCCCAAAAATTCTTGAAAACTTGTTGCTAAAACACTTCAGAAGATGGAAAAAATTTCTCTTAAAATTCTTGTGTAAAACAGCCCAAAGGGATGGGATTTATAACCCATTTCAAAAATTAGCCGTTGGGTCAAAGTCAGCAGAAAATTCTGCTTCCGGTCGACCGGCCAACTGTCATATTTATGACTGTTGTAGCCTATCGGTCGACCGTCTGGTCGATCGATCTCAGGCTTTTACCTATCGGTCAACCACCCGGTCGACCGGGGCCAAAACTAGAGAGCAGAGCTCTTGGCTGGTCGACCACCCGGTCGACCGGGGCCAAATCCAGAGAGCAAAGCTCTCTGGCGGTCGACCGGGTCGGTCGACCAGCCCTTAAGCCATTTGGCCGTGCACGTTTGTGCACATCGATCGACCGGTCTAGTCGACCGACTTCTACCTCGGTCGACCGTCCGGTCGACCGGCAGAAGGCCAGGTCAAACAATTTTAGGGATTAAAATTTGGTCTTATTAATTTCAATTAAATCCCATAAAATCACATAAATTCCCTAAAAATAAGTTCTTTTAAGATCTTTAAAGTACAAATATGTGTGACTAAAATTTAACACATATTATAAACAATTTGAACTGTTTTGTGATACTGAAATTTGCCTTAAACACAAAATCCATATTTTTCAAAACTTGGGTTTTTGAAATGAAAAACCGTTTTCTCCAAAACTTATATGGATATAAAAATAAGATATTTAAATAACTTTGAAGTATATTGTATATGGACAGAATCCAATATACATATAAGATATATATCTATGTTTTTGACATGAAATCCAAAACCGGTTAAACCGAAAATCAAAACCAATAAACTTTAAACTTTTGTGTGTGTGAACTTGAGCATATCAATACTATCTATCCTTACACAAGATCTAAACATTCTAAACTAAACAAACCGAGGTCTTCTTGTCTCCAAGCCAACTCGATCCAAACGCAATCCAATGAGCTTGACTCCAACGAGTGCTAGATGTGATCTTGACGCGTGAGCTCTTTAATCTATATGTGTTAGCTCCAAAACTCCTTTGTTGAAGCCAAAAAACCCACTAATATCTTGGTCAGTCACTGAAACTATTTAAATGCAAGATTATTAGTAAACTATAATTACATGAGTTAATCATCATCAAAACTAGAGTGATGGGCCTCTTGGCCAACAATCCATGATACGGTCGTGCCTCTGAGAGTAAAGATGTATCCGCCAGTTGATTTTGATTTCTCAAAATCTGCAATCCCGTTCGTATCACTACACCCTTCAAGTATAGGTGGATACTTTTCATATCTCAAGACATATTCTTTGGTGTTCTTTAAGTAGCCTACTGCTCCTAGTAGGGCAGTCCAATGATCATCATTAGGATTAATAGTGTATCTGCTTAATTTTCTTACAATGTAAGCTATATCGGATCTAGTGTAATTCATTAGATACATTAGACTTCTGATGATTTGAGAATACTTCAACTGTTATTTTTTCAGCTCCTGTATTCTTGCGAAGGTAGATTTGTGGACGAAAATGATCTGTCTTCTCTTTTATCCTATGATCCTTAAATCTTTCTATCATCTTGTCCACGTAATGTGATTGAGATAGTTAGATTCCATCTTGTATTCTAGTAATTTTAATTTTTAAAATGCATCAGCAATACCCAGATCTTTCATGTCAAAGTTATTGGATAGCGTCTTTTAGCGGACTTAGTAACTCTGATATTAGTCCCGAATGTCAATATGTCAGTTACATAGAGACAAACAATCATAATGCATTTTCAACTGTTTTAATGTAAACATACTTGTCGTATTCATTGATAGTGAATCCATCTTTGATCATGATACAATCGAACTTCTTATGTCATTATTTTGGACCCTGTTTCAGTCTGTATAAGGATTTGACCAGTCTAAACACTTTGTGTTCTTAGCCCTTGACTATAAATCCTTTAGGTTGCTCCATGTAATTCATCGTTTAGGATGCAGTCTTGACATCCATTTGATGGATATCTAAGTTGTGCCATATTGCAATCGCAATTAACATCCGACTCTATGTTAATCTCGTTACTGGTGATATCAAAGTAGTTGAGTCTTCTTTTTGTCGATAACCCTTGGCTACTAACCTAACCTTGTACTTATCGAAAGATCCATTGAGTTTTAATTTTATTTAAAAAATTCACATACTCTCGATTGGTTTACTACCAGGAGACAAGTTTGGCGATTCTCAAGTATGGCTGCTTAGGATGGATTCCATTTTATTGTTTACAACTTTTTTCCACATTTATGCTTCTGGGGTAGATATAACTCCTTAAATGTTTGAGCTCGCTTTCAAGTGCACTTGCCATAAAGTTTGAATCAAAAGATTTTGAGATCCTTGATCTCTGACTTCTTCTTGGTTCAACTTTCGCATTAATTGTTGGTTCACTGGATTCTTTATCTCTGAATGCTGTTTCATGTGTTCTTTTCTCAGAAGTTTTGTGTAACACCCCGTCCCCAAAATACGTACTCAGATACATGCCCTGATTTTCTATTGTATTTCCTATTTTTTCTCGTATTTATTTTTTCTTTTATTATTATTTTTAGTATTGTTATTTGGTACTGTTTGGTCAGAAAAATAGCTTGAAGTAAAATTTCTTTCAGTGAATAAAAGATTACAATGGAATGATTTTGATTACAAAAGAGGAAAAATAACTGGTTCTTTCTTTTGTTTAAGGTTGGGTTCTTATGTGGCAATGGAGAGTGATTCTTATTCTCCATTTACTAGCTGAACGAAGAAGCTTCTCTTTAAGATGCTCTCAAAAAGTAATCAGAGAGGGGCTCTGTTTTTAACACACTAAGTATTTAGAGCCCACTGATTTCTCCTTTTCACTCTCTGAACTTTTTATACAAAAAAAAAAGAGGAAAGCAAGAAGTTTTAGCTTGAGAATTCTTAGCTCTCAATCTTCAAAAGTCTCTCTTTCTCTTCTCTGGCCTTCCAAAAAGTCCTCCTCTCATTCATATCTCCTCAGGCTATTTATAGGGAGTCAGGGGTATAATTATCTCTTATAATTCCTCCATAATGGGGATTAACTATCCCATTGTGTGAGAGTTAATTGACCAAGTAATGGAGGTCAATTATAACAGAAACGCGGGTCTCGCGTGGAGGCGGACCTTACTTTATTTGTTGCAGACACAGATGTCTCAGTCAAAATGTGGAGTTGCTTAGACTCGTATGAGGCATAAGACATGAAGTTACTCAAACCCGAATTGAAATGGGACGTGGAGTTACTGAGACTCACGTGAGACGCAGAGTTACTCAGACCTGTGTTGAAAGTAGGACGCATAGTTGTTTAAATTCACGTGAGACGCAGAGTTACTCAGACCTGCATCTGAAGTCTCTGTTTTCCTTTAAATGTGAGGTCCGCGCTTTAGTTGAAACACGACCTTCGCATTGAAGTGGGGTTAGCATCTGATGACTTGTCCTTAGAGATTTTTAGAAAACCTTCAAAATTCCCTCTAAAGTTTTCGACACTCATCAGTTGATTGAGACGGATTTTGAAATATTTTAGACTTCAGTTAATTTTGGGCTCCCATGATTAGGCTGACAATCTTTCGAGATGCCCTGAGCTTGATTCAGTTTGGATTCTGGTCTTCGTGAGTGTACTATTGAACTGTTTGAAGCCTCCCGGGAAGGTTATTACAAGTGTCTTAGAAACTCAGTGTCGCACTTGTTATGAGCTCTGGTTTGTTTATTTGTGTACTATTGAACTAGTAGAGTTGTCTGTTACTTTTACCAGTATACTGTTGAACTAATTACCAGGGACATACTCCTTGTATGTGAGAAAACGCAGCCCTCATAGATTATTAAGGGTAGAATATAGATTTGAAGCTTAAAGATAATTTTGGTGAAATGGATTAAAAATATAATTTTTTCACTGCATATAGTGATCCATACTTCACCCCAACCTCTTTTAATTCAGATATTACCAACCCAGTATTATATAACTTTATCCCACTAAATATGCCAGATTTGTCTTATCCAAATCAATATATGCCTCAATCCCATTATTGTGAATAATATTGAGATAATCATCACCACTCTTCACCGAGTCAGTGGGGATACAACTCCCCCGAGTCTTACTATCAACAACTTTACCAACAAACAGCTTCATATACTTCATACCAAGACCAACCTATAGGAGAAAAATCTTCTTTAGAAAAGAGTTTCGAAGCCTTTCTTGAGTCACATGACAATTACAAATCAAAGCGGACTCAATGCTCCTAAATAATTCCCAAATCCAAGATCCTTACTCTAATTTTCAAGTCCAAGCACAATAAGAAGAACCTATTAACTAGAAAAGAGTATAGAAGACCTAATTTACTCTGAAAATAATGTTACTCAATCTCTGAATAGGCTAGAAGTAAAAGTGAGTCATTTGGTTAACACAATTAATGATAGGAATAAGAAAACACTATCTAACATATTTTCGACCATTCTTGATTCTCCTAGCCATATTCATAAAGAATCATGGTATCTTGGAGATCTTAATCAAGATTCAATTTCACCACAGAACTTTAAACTTGATCAATATCAACCCATTGACAAATTGGCATGTTTTCATTTAAATGAGATTGAACTTGAAGATGAATGTGATATCGATTCCCAATGTTGTGATTTAGTTTCACTCTTTAAATCTATGTTGACTCCGGTATCCTTACCCGATTTTGACCCAATTCCTAAGCCAACACTGATTCTTGTCCCTATAGATTTCGAACATGAACCAGTTATTTGTTGGCCCAAAGGCCATCACTCTAGTTTTGATGATGATTACCTCATGTAATTATAATTTACTAATGATCATATACTTATTTAGTTTCAGTTATCTATCAAGAACTTAGTAGGTGAGGAGCTTCAACAAAGGTGTTTTGGAGCTTACACGTGTTGATTCAAGAGCTTGCGCATCAAGATCACATCTAGCACTCAATTGGAGTCTAGCTCGTTGGATCGTATTTGGATCGAGTCATCTTAGAGATAGAGTTCTACAAGAAGGCTTTAGTTTGTGTTGTTTAGATCTTGTGTAAGATAGATACAGATGATATGCTCAAGTTCACACACACACACACACACACACACACACACACACACACACACACTAGTTTCTATATGTTTGGTTTTCATTGAACCGGTTTTGGATTTCATATCAAAAACATAGATATAATATCTTCCATGTGTATTGGATTTTATCCATACACTCTATGCTTCAAAAAGAGTTTCAATATCTTATTTTTGTATCTATACATGTTTTGTAGAAAACAAATTTTCATTTCAAAATACAAGTTTTGGAAAATATGATTTTCGATTTTAAGCTTAATTTCTAAATCACAAAAATAGTTTAAAATGTTTGTAATATGTGTTGATTTTTGATCGCACATATTTGCACTTTAGAGTATTTTTAATAACTTATTTTTGTGGATTAATTTGAATTTATGGGATTTTAATTGAATCAAAAAGATCAGTTTTCATGTCCTTTATCCCTGCCTGTTTTGTGCTGGTGGTCAACCGGACGGTCGACCGGACCAGTGGTCGGTTGACCAGCCCGGTCGACCGATGTGCACAAAAGCGTGCACCTTTCCAGCCTCTTAGGCCGGTCGACCGCACGGTCGACCGACTGAAGTTCCTTTGCTCTCGGGTAAGGGCGCTCGACCAGGCGCTCGACCGGGCGCTTGGATCGGTCGACCGGGCGGTCGGTCGGTGGTAGGCAATGGTCATATTTCGACCGTTGGCCGGTCGACCGGCCGGTTGACCGGAAGGTCAAAACTGACCATATTTGCTGCCAACGGATATATTTTTTTAAAGCCTATAAAAAGGATTTTTTCTTAGTTATTTTGCACAACAATTTTGAGAGCTTCTCTTCCAATCTTTCTAAGTGTTTTTGCAGCAAATTCAAAAGAAGTTTTTGGCTAAAAGTTTTGATTCGTGTGGGTTGGAAATTCAAGAAAAGAGTCTTTTGGAATTGGGTTTTTGGTTTTTATTCTTGATATACATTTAGTATTTTCTTAAGAATTTTCTTTGAGATTTCATCTTCCAAACTCCTTGGTTTTTCTCACAACTTAAGCTATTACATCTATCCTATCATTAAGATCCTTTTGTTGGTGAGAAAAAGTAGTTTGTGGTCTTTTGATCACCAAGTGATTATTGTATTTGTGATTACACTACTTCTGGACTAGAGGAGTGTGATTGAGGAGTTGAGTACTCCCTAGTGATTGTAATCCTTTGTGGATATTTTAGTGGATCAGAATTCCTTCTGGGTGAAGGGGGGACGTAGAGCTGGGTGCTCGAACCTCAAAACAAATCTCTGTGTTTGCGATTGGTTTACTTGTGTTTCTTACTCTCTATTCATTCATTCTTACATTGTCGATCTATACTCTCACAACAAGATTGCATTGCGCACCTCAAACTCTTATTTAGAGAAATCACGAGGAAGGAGTTCAGAGCCCTTCACGGGGTATCCGGCTTCTAATCTTACTTTGAGTGATCGTTACATCATCTCATTTTTAAATTGTGCATTGGTTGGCATTTTCACCTATTCACCCCCCTCTAGGTGATTTCATTATTTTGAACTGTCATATTCCATTGTTAAGAAATTAATGTGAACTTAAATTCAATGATTTGGACTAAACTCATGAACCAATTCTGACTCTTGAACCTAAACTTGATTTGAGTCTTATTCCCGGGTCAGTATCGGTTCCCATTCTCTTCATTGTTGAACCCAAATCATCCATTCAACAAACTTACATTCCATTATTGGATCAAGATTTAGATCAATATAACACTGTGATGATACCCCAAGAGTGGTCATATAACCGAGAAAACCTTCATACTAGGATCTTACATGATCCTATTCATATTGGGGGGTATAAAAATGTTAATAAGAAAGAGGTTATAATAGGTGTGTTCCATGAAAATCCACAATATCTAGATTGGGCAGAAACAATTAGCCCAATGAGATCACCACCAGAACCACTACTTTGAGGTGACAATTTTCCTTCCCTTTCTCTTTTTCATGTATTATTGCATTTCCTTCATACATTGAGGACAATGCGTGAGTTAGATGCGGGGGAGAGTTTACTAATATACTAACTTTACTAATAAAAAAAATCCTTTCTTAAAGGAATTAAGTTAATTTTAAGGAATAAGAGGATCATAATTAGAATATTTATACTTGGTCAAAAATAAATTTATTTATTTGATTTTGAGGTTAGGAAGAAAGATTGAAAAAGTAATTTAGTCTTAATTTTTACTTTAATAAGATATGCATACTTTATACACTTACACACCTAGGATTTTATAACAAAGACTCTTATGCCATATAATATATATATATATATATTTACTATATAAAAAATCCTCTGATCAAGCTGGGTGTTTGCGTCTCATAAAGCATAATTATTTATGACTAAAAGTGATTTATATAAATAAAAATCCTTAGTTTTGTGGCCATGTTGGCTCGAGTCCTAAGTCCTTTGGGTGTTTTCTCAATCGGTGCCCTAAAACCGTCAGGTTTGAGAGTCATCGACTGAGGCTCGTTACATGGGTAAATTAGAAAGCGTAATAGAGCTAAAAGATATTACCGCCATATATGTAAAAAAGACATAAGAGTTAGAATTGAAGAATCCCGAGTCAAATTTTCACGGTTACAAGGTGCATATTACTTAGGGTAAAATAATAGACTAGATGAGAAATATAATTTTAATTCTTACCTTGATTGAAAATAAGTTTTTGAATATAGACTAAGTTTAGGAATAACTAAGATTTGATAATCCTATGACGTATAGATTACTTGAATTTTTACATTAATACTTCAAATATTTTTTTCTTTCAAAATGCGTTTTTGAAAATACTAGCACTTTGTTTTCATTCTTTATAGATTTTGTGGGTGCAATCCATTGAAAACCCTCACGAGATAAAACTCGTCCTCTAGAGATAACCTAAAGGTTTAACGGCTTGTTGCACAAGCTAACTGCAACCGTGATTCTTACGAAGTGAGTTAGATTAGCTCTACTTTTTATTTTGCACAAGAACGAGCAAGAGATAAGTATGGAGGTGTGATCATACACATGCATTACATATTTTCATATTGTATGTGTCACATTTCTGCATTTATATTTAAATAAAACCCTTCTAATTAATGTATTTTTATGTTTAGTGGTATACATATAATAAAGAAGAAAAAAAGAGAGATTGACAAATTTATCAAATTAATTCCAAAAGTTCAAAAGAAAGGGGATCGATTCAAATTCAGAAGTTTGAAAAGACATCTTATCTAAAGACGGGTATGTCAGATGAGATAATATCATTCAAATTCAAGGGAGAACAGATTTTTTGAAGACCCTAACTGTTTCGCTGAGGATAAAAGGATGGTGTCAATTTTAGAGCAGTAATTCAAAATCCAAGCAGATAAAAAGATAGAAGAAGAATCAATGGAAAAGCGCCCCCAGACCCTGGCCTAATGGCCAGGATTTGGCCGCGAAAACGCAGCCAAAACCGCATTTTCGCGGCTGGGTATTTGAATTAGGGGGAGCGTTTGCTCCCCTATCTCCTTACACTCACCCTTATCCCTTTTTTCTCCTATAAATACCTATAACCTAGAAGGCAGAAGACACCACTCCGTGAGAGCTTTAGGTTAGTTTAGTTTAGCTTTTTCTTTTCTTTTTCAATGTAAGTTTTATTTTATTTTAGGTTAGAGAGAGTTACATGACAGAGAAGTAGAAGAATGTAATTAGAGTGACACTGATGTAATTCTTTTTCAAGAAAGAATTTTATTGAAGTGACATCAATAGAGTTTTCTATTTTTCTTCATCATACTCAATCTAGCCAAGCACCGCGTTCAAATTGCTTTTCTATTTTGCTTTATATTACTTCGTATCAAATCATAGTATGTTATTCAACGATAAAGGTAAGTCTTCTTCCTCTCTCTCTTTTTAATTTTTCTTTCTTAGATTGATCTAACAATTTTCAAAACCAATACTTTCTCTTTCTTTTTCTCTAAACTCATTTTTCTTTTCTTCTTTAACAACAAACCCATCTTCTTCCTTAGATTCCTTTTAACTTAGATTAGCCTTAACTATTTTTATTTTTCTTTTAAAATTGAGAAGAGAACTCTTAACTTGTTTTAGCGAATTAAAAGAAGAAACTTACTTAATTTCTTCCATCACAGTCCCTCCTTGTGGATCACAACCCGCTACACCGTTGAATTGAGGACCAGCACTATTCTAAAAGTTTGTATTTTTCTGTGCAGATTTGGCTCGATAGTAGTATTTATGTTGGTTCGACGTCCCTTAACAGTCAAAAGTATTGAGGGTTGGTGCCTTGAACTTGAGAGGGTAAGGAGCCATATCCCATTCTACTTGGTAGGGCTGGATTATCCCTATGTTTTGAAGACCGCCTTAGTTTGCTAGGATTTCAAGACGTTGCTCCAATTTACTCATCCTCTTGGAATGATTGCTCTTATTTTCTGAGTTATCCTCCTCTTCAGATGAAGATTTAGGTGACTCAGAGTTGGAATGTCTCTTCATTCTCACTGTTTGGAGAAGATAAGCTCTCCTCTTCCTTCCTTTTACCCTTGAACTTCTTGGAAGGAGTTCTACCCTTCGATTTTTTTTACTCCTTAAGCAGTTGTGACAATATCTGCTTAAGGGTATTGATAGATTCTTACTGAGCTCAAATCATATCAAGTATTATAGGAAAATAGTGATAAGGGAGACCGTAGAGAGATAGGAAGAGTTGGCTATGTTTGAATTTCAATCTTCCCCTTATCTCCAAACTTGATTTATCCAGAATTCTGATCTGCAGCTTGATGGCATGTTGATTGCTGAATATTGCTTAATAGATGATAGAATTTGAAACAGTGACAACATAAGAGTTGTAGCCCTTTAAATCTTCTTTCTGGATCATCTTGAATCATCAGATTTGCGATTCAGTAGCGAAAGTTATGATTAAAATGTTAAACTGTATCCAGTCTGAATCTGAATCTAAATTGCTTCATCTCATCCGTTGATCTTCTCTCTATCCATTTATCCTCAGCAAACCCAATAGGTCTTCAGAAAAATTCATTTTTCTTTTGAATTTTTATAGTATTATCTTATCTGGTAAATTCAATCCTCAGATAAGATAGACTGAAGATTCTCTGAACTTTAGTCGATCCCTGTTTGATTTGAACTTTTAGGTTTGTTCGGATAGGATATGTGTTTATCTTCTCTTTATCATCCTGCAAGGATTAGGACATTAAGACAAGTGAGTTTGTAATGATTTATTACAGAATATATGTAGGAATGTAATAATGTTTATGCAATATATGTGTCCAAACACTAATCTAAGATAACCTTGACCTAAATAACTCCTAACTGGTTGATTGTCCACAGGAGGTATAATGCAGACTTTGACCATAAGCTAATCAGCCAGGTCAGGGCAAGATTGATGGGAGGTATTCGTGTAAAAGCGACAGGCCTAATTAAGCCAAATCACCAGCCTTCGGAATTTCGCCCCTCAATCACTGTCCTTAGACACTGATTTGCCAGGAGTCAAATTCTAACACCTTCCCCCTTAGGATAATCTCCTAATGAGTTCGAGATATCCCTAAGGCCAACGTCTATTAGATTTTAAATTAGGCTTAGGTTGTGTGTGCTTGGAGATGGTTTGTGGGTTAAGTAAGAGTAATGACTTTCCCACCTTATCTTGATTTTGGTTTTGCCCTTAAAATTGATTTGCAAAGTGTGTAAGATATAGAAAAGTAACATTCACAAGCAAATATCACCCAAGAATGTTTCCTAAATTATATGCTATGCATACGTACCTTGTCTCCAACTATCTTAAACAGTAATCGTAAAAGAAACGTAATTAGACAAATGCCTAGAATGCAAGTCTAAAATTTTTTAAGCAATTAGCAATCAATCAGATTACTATTGGATTAAAAATATGGAGTGTGAATATCAGATATAACAAAAATAACACACAAAAACTGTATTTTTACAAAGCAATATGTCCTGCAAAAAAGAGTTTTTTAATAGTCCTAAAATTTCAAGCTTTTGCGCTGTAATTTCTTGAAATTCTGTTTCCTACTTTCGAGAGTAAGGGCATAGAATAGCAAGTCTTCTCTGCAAAGCTTGAGCGCTAAATCTTATTCCTTGACGTCCCTGAAATAAGACACCAAACTTGTTAGAAAATAATTACACCGTTTTCTCCCCGGCAATGGCGCCAAAAAATTATTGATAATGAAAGAGCAATGAGAATTATCGTCTAGCTTTGGCTAAGGGGTCGTGTCCACGAGGAGGAATGCGATAAAGCTTTTTGTTGAATTCTTAAATAACAAAGAATGGTGTTGGTGTTTTCTTTTTTTATATTGAAAAAGAGAATACAGAGAAGGGAAGTGATTTAAAGAAAAATTTAAAACTTGGAAAAGGCTTTGGAGAAGATGATCTTTTAGAAAATGATTTGAGAGTGATTTGGCTGTGATTTAAATTATGAAAAGAATCTGCGCTCACTAATTTTTCTGCTCAACTACTTACTTATCTCAAAAACATTTTGGTGCATCACTTTTATCATAGGTAAAAACCTTTTATTTTTTTTAATGTTCAAGTAAAACAAATTAGATGTTTTGATTTAAATTTTAAGGCCTTTCTTAACACATCATTAAAAAAAGAATGTTAAACCATCAAGCGCGAAGAAGCAAGTATAGAATAAAAATAATTTGAAAATATTTGTGCTTTAAAAGTCTAAGTTTAAAAGAAAAACATTCTCATGTTCTTTCAAGAACAAAGTTTAATTCAGACATTATTATGTTCAACAGCATTGCTTTCATAAAAATCAATTAAGAGAAAGGAGGTAGAAGAGATTGATTAGTGAGCCCAGAAGATGGTTTAGTTACTCATGATAAAAGAAAATAATAAGAGAATGAAAATAAACCATAGACATAGCGAATTGAGTCGAATTGAAAAAGCAAGTTGAATCTCCTTTGATTATCACTTCAAGGATGAATTACACACTCAGTTTCACTTTTCTCTCTTTACTGGTCTAAACTAAAAAGTAAAGATGAGATACGGCTTCTCAGAACTATCTAACAATACTCCTAAAACCCTAAAAATGAAAAAGAATTCTAATCCTAGTCTTTGCTGCCCTCTCCTCTGTAGAATGTAGTATTTATAGGGAAAAATCAAACGGTGGAGGGCTTATGAAGATAGGGGAGCAAACGCTCCCCCAACAGACACAACCAAGCCGCGGAAACGCGACTTTGGCTGCGTTTTTGCGGCCATAGTGTGGCCAGGTGGCCACCCCTGCTTGGTGGGTCTCCCTTGTTTGGTGATACACTTTAATCTCTTGCTAGTTTTCCCATTTCAGCTCTTGGAGTTGATGAAACTACCTTTAATCTTTGGCTTTAACCATTTTATTTGAAAAGATTCATTTTAACCAATTTTCAACTTCTCTGATTTGCCACGATCTGCTCTGATTTTCTGATTTTGAATTACTTCTAAATTAAGTCAGAATTTTAATAGGCTTTTGGGCTCGTTTCTCTTCCCTTTTATTTAGTAATGGGCCTGCATTTTGTAAAGAAAAATAAGACTTATTAATAGGATTTATTAGATAATAAACATGATAATGTGACAATATATATGCAATATATGTGCCTGATCACCAACCGTCAACGTCAGCTTTGCCTCCAAAGATCCAGCAAGATCTTCGCGTCTCTATAAACTATATGTGATGCTTCAAAGGCCGTGTTTTGAAGTCTGTGTCCCTTCACAAACTAAAGGTTGCGTTCTCTCAATAAAATGAGGACCGCATCTTTAACAATTCAAGGCTGCGTCTTAAAATCTGCGTTCTTCCACGAACTGAGGGTTGCGTCCCCTCCAGCAAGTTGAAGAGCTCAGGGTCGCATCTCTCCTCAATTCAAGGCCACGTCCTCCCATCAATCCAGGATTGTGTCCCTTCATCATTCAGAGCTGCGTCTTCAGAGTCGCGCCCTCCAAATGAATCAGAGCCGCATCTTTAAACAATCCAGAGCCGCATCCTCTCAACAATCCAGAGTCGCGTCTCTCAACAATCCAGAGTCGCGTCTCTCAACAACTCAAAGTCGTGTCTCTCCTTCAATTTAGGGTTGCGTCCCATCATCAATTCAAAGCCGCATCTCTCAACAATTCAGAGTCGCGCCCTCCAAGTGAATCAGAGCCGCGTCTTATCAACAACTCAGTGTTGCCTTAGTTTTTTCTCTACAACTCATAGCCACATCTCAGCAAATGGCTAAGGACTGCGTCTTTACAATAGTCAAGAGCTGCGTCTGTAAGAGCTGCGATCACTTACACAACAAAGAGTCCATCTGATTCTCAAACACAAAGGAGGGATAAAGATAAGACAAAATTTGATAACTTTTATTTTGATATCAAAATGATAAAAGTTATACAAACACTCTCTTATTTAATAAATGGAGTGTTATAAAAAAAGAGAGATACAAAAAGAGGAGGGCTAATCCCACTAAGTCAAAGAGTAAATCTGGTTCTGGAGGTGCTGCATTTCACACTTGTGTGCCTTCTCAACCTCTGCCCAAGCTTGAACCCTCAATTCTTCCTCTGACAAGAATTTCTTCATGGCCAAGTGTGCATGAAGAGATTCTAACTTGGAAGAACGGGCAGTAAGATCTTCTTGGATCCGCTTCTTGGCAGTCTCTAACTCCTCAAGCCTTTTTCTACCAACAGCAAGCTTCTGCTTATTAACCTGAATCAAGGCTTACGCCTTAGCGCGATAGCTGCATAAGCATTGTCTATAACTTGCTCTGCGTTCTTAGTGATGACCTCAGATTCTTTAGAGTCATCAACAATTCTTTGATAGCAGGCCTGAAAGTCATTGAGGTGATGGGCCTCCTCAGCCATCTGCTCCTCCATCTTTTTCCGTTCTCATTCTTGAGTAGCGAGGAGCTTATTCAACATCAACCGAGCCTCATCCACCAGATTAGCCTTCCCAAGGTCCTTAGCTCCTTCAAGCGTATCCCCAGCAATTCGACTAGAGTAAGATATGCCCTAGCTTACTCCGAGCTTCCGTTGTGACGAATGTTCTTGATCTGATTTTCAAGAAAAATTCGGGTAAACTCGAAGGAACTTCTCTCAGAAAGAACCAATTTGATGCAGGACTTCATAGAGGTGAAGAATTGTTATACCATCTAATGATCCAATTCTTCCATGATGTCCATGGCTTGAGCCAGCTCTATTGATGCACTCCCGGACCCCCTTTATATGATTGTGTGTACGATGCTCGTAGAGGTGGGAGCCATCTCACTTGCTACAGAGACGAGGCCAGTTGTAGGTTCCGTCAACACCAAGATCGTGACTGGCACCTCTAGGACTGTTACTGTGATATCCTCTAAGACAATAACCATAGGGATGACTATACAGTACTTGGTTTAGCTTTTGAAGTTTGAAGTGCATTATCCTCTGCACTAGTGCTTACCATGAGCTCTTCCACTTGAGCCAACCGGTACTCTCTGTAATCATGACATCAATGCTAGCAATAATAATGAGAATGGGAATATTGATCGGGGAAAAATTGTGCACAAAAAATGTATGTTTTGAAATCACGAGTTAAAAGTGTGTGCTTTGGCTTCCTCGATACTTCCGTTATAGCATAGAGGCTAAACTGATCAAATTCACAAGGATGGAAAGTGATAGAAGCTTTACCAGTATATTCACGTATGTGTTAACAGTTCTTCTATGTTTCAAAGAATCAAAAGAAAAGAAAGCAAAGAATGAAAAGGGAAGAGTACGGTAAAACACGAAGAAGTGAGAACATAGAAGAAAAGATATTTGAGATTTTTGAAATTATTTCTAAAATAATATAAAAAAGGAAAGTAAAACTCATGGCTTCTAACTAATAATGGCCCTACTAGCCATGCTAACCTCTTAGTGATAGTTGCCTCACATGTATCCTTGGTCATCACTAATCCTTGGTTCAAGAGCATTTCACAGCATGACCAATAAGATAACTCATCACATCCAAACTCAGCAAACAAGTGCAAGCTATACTTAAACCATCAAAAATAAACAAGAACAAGTATGGATTAAAGTAATGTTAGCTTTTAGAGAGTTAGGATGTTAGAGTGTTAGAATCTGTCATCATGAGCCATCAATGGCTCTTGCAAGAGTAAGGCCAAGTAGAGACTATTAGATTCATGTGGATTATCAAGTAAGAAGTAAGTAAGTTAGTGGTTAGTAGTCAGTTTCCATGAGAGAAAATTAGCTAAGCATGTAAAAGGAGTTAGAGAGAAGAAAACAAGGGGAGATAAAGGGAGAACCTTTCATAAATTATCACCTTCCATTGTAAGAACTCTTGCTTTCATCCTAGTACTACTCTCTTCCCTATTACAAGATCTATAAGAAATAAAAAATACAAAAGAGGAGAAAGTAAAATAACTAACCTAAACTATTCTAAGGAGAAAAAACTACCCTAAAAACTACACTCCCTCTTGTTCTGAAAATCCTGGGGTATTTATAGGCAAAGAGGGACACTAGGGAGACATCACGGGGCCACGTGTCAAAGCTCGACAGGTGGCCCCACCAGAAGGCTGTGAAAACGCGATTTTTGCCGTGTTTTCGTGGCCCTTCTGGGGCCGCACGCGGCGCAACCTCTCACATCTTCCTGGTTTGTCTCCCTATCGGTATGTATTGCTAGTTTCTGGATACGGGCACCTAGTTTTGACAGACCTTCCAAAGTCAATACCTATATGTGTAGGTTTTAAATCACCAAATAAATAGGATTTTTGGGCTTTCTCTTTATTTTATGCTATAGACCTAGAAACATATAAGAGAGGTATTATTAACAGAATTTAATATTGAATAAATGTCAAGATGTGATATGAAATATGCATATTTAGAGACTAATCACACCCCCACACTTATCTTTTGCTCGTCCCGAGCAAAACAGAAAAACTAACTAAGAAAATTATTACACAACTTTTGCAGGTGACGCGATTGCATTGAGCATGTGCAACAAGCCATTAAACCTCTAGGTTTCCCCTAGAAGAGGAGTTATGTCTCCTGAGGGTTTTCAGTAAATTACACCCACAAAATCAATAAAGCAAATATTAGTATTTTGAAAACGCATTTTGAAATAGAGAAAAGTGTTGAAATATTTTGTGAAAATTTAAGTGATCCAAGGTCATAGGTTAACTAGAAATTATTCTTCCTTAAACTAAGTCTAAATACAAAATCTTATTATAAATTAAATGTAAGAATTTAAAATTAAATTGATTCTTTGATCTTTCATAAAACTCTTAGAAAAATATACACTTTGTGAATGTGAAGATTTTTGAGATATTGACTCTAACTTTCATGCCATTTATTTGTATATATTTTTTTCTTCCCTTAGTTTTCTGAGGCTTTCTTATTTACTCGGGTAGTGAGACTTTAGTTGGTGACTCCCAAACCAGATGATTTTAGGGCACCAGATGAGAAAACATCCCTCAGGCTTAAGGACTCGAGTAAACAAGGCCAAAAAAGTAAATGGGATTATTTTGTTTTTGTCCACCGTTTTAGGCGTGAATAATCATACTTCCTAAGGCATACTTACCCAGCTTCAATAAGTGGTTTTTATTATATAAAAATTATTATTTTTTATGACATTTTAGTCTTTGTTTCAATCAAAAAAAAATTATCTAAGTGTGAAGTGCATATATCTAAGGAAAAAAATTCAAGATCAAATTATCTTTTCAATCTTATTTTCTTATTCTAAAATTTAAATAAGATATTTTGATTCAGTTTAAGAATTCATAATTTTAAGTCTTCTTAATTCCTAAGATCCTCTTAATTTTCTTAAAAATAAATCAAAACCATTTCTCTTATTTTAAAAAGTTTCATAAAAAGAAAAGAAAAGGGTTTTTATACAAAAGAAAATTTTAAAAATTTCCTAAAAAGAAGTGTAAAAGAAAGAAATTTAAAATAACCTACATTAGTAAATCCTCCCCCACACTTATCTAATGCATTTTCCTCAATACATCATGAATGTATATATGTATGAAACAAATGGAAAGGGAAGAAAAAATTACCTTATGGCGATGGTTCTGGTGGTGGTCTGATTGGTCCACGAAAGGTGGCCCAATCTAAATATTGTGGAGCTTGAAGAAACCACCAGTGACCTCTCCCAATAATAGAATGATAAAGTGTATGGGCTTATTAAAAGATTATCCCCAACCAATTTCAAATTTTCAAAAATAATTACTGAGTCATTTTGTTCAACATCCTTGTCCAACAATGAAGTGTGAATGTGAAAAATGATTTATTTGGGCTTAAATGGAACAGGAACTAATACTGACTCGGGAATGCGACTTAAGACCTGTTTGGTTGTCGCAACTGGCCATAATTCGTAAGTCGTAATTGGTAAAGTTTTTTACAGCTGTAAATGAGTTACATGCATGTAAGCTTATAGTGTTTGGTTGGTAATATAAAGTTGTAAGTGAAAAAGTGTATTGTGTTTTACGGTGTTTGGTTGTCATAACGTGTAAGTCGTAAGTGAAAAAGTTGACCACAAAATTAACTATTTGATAATTTAAAAAGTTTTAATATTACAAAAAAATATTAAAAATGTTAAATATTAAAAAAAATTAATATTAATATAAAAAAATAATACAAATTTGCATGACCACAAAATTAACTGTAACTGTACTGTAAGTGAGTGGTAATGGGTTGCAAGTGAGTGGTAATTGGTTGTATAAGTCTTTATGAATTATGGTCTAAACAAACGCCGTAGTTGTAACTGGGTTGTAAGCCATTTACGAATTACGGACTTTTACGCGAAACAAACGGCCCATTAGATCAAGTTTGGATTCAAAAGTGGGAGTTGTAATTGGTTCAAAAATGGGGTCCAAAGTAAAAAATTGATGTTCATACACTTTTCCTATCAATGAAGTGTGATCATAAGATATTGGTGATTTAATTTCACGGTGTACTAGTACAGAATTAATGTTGACTCCAGAATATAAAAAATTTGGTAAAGATACCGGAGACATTATTGCATCAAAAACTGAAATGAAATTACCTACATGAGGTTGAGGATCACATTCATGTTCAATTTTAATTTTAGGGAAGGGATAACTTGCCAAAATGTCAATATGACTTTCAAAACTTGGAGTTTGATCAAGTTCAAATGGGTGTGCTGAAATTGAATCTTAGTTTTCAAAATAACATGATTCTTGGGTCCAATCAATAGAGTTAGGGATTTAAGGATTGGTCAAAAGTTGACAAGAAAGGTTTTCGTCATTCTCATTAATTAATTCGCTCATTATTGAGTCCAACCTACTAATTGGTCAGGTACTAAAATTTTGGGTCTGAATCATACCTTTTATACTCTTTACAATGGGTTCTTCTTGAAAAGGTGAGTAAAAAAATTGATTTTGAAAATTGTGGTGAAATTATGAGTCTATCAGATATTGAATTTGTTCATCGGACTGATGCAAGAGCTTTATACTGAAGTCCAGGACTGATGGTTGTTCATTTTGAATCGGTGGGACTTGAAAAGATGAGTATGACTCTTGAAATTTTAGTTGAAATGATGAGTCCAACATATTTTACAGAATTTGTTGTTGGGACTCAAGCATGGCTTCTATACTCTTTTATACCTCTGATTTTTCTTCAATTGGTGGTTCGGGAAAAGAAGTATGTGAAGCAGAATATGGGAAAGAAGATGGTGGACAAGGTGGTTGAAAATTGACTCGGGGGTGGTGAATCTCCATTGAATATGTGAAGAGTGAAAATTATTTTGAAAATTTTTATCATAGAATTGGTGATATGGGTCATATTGAGTCGGACAAACCCAATCCAGCATATATGATTGGTTTATTATATAGCCGGGTCGAAGTTATCTGAGTCAAATGAGGTCGAGGTAGAAAATGAATTCATTTGGTTGGAAAAATTTTGGTTATATTCCATTTATCACAATAATCACAAAAAAGAAAAATCAAACAAACAAACAAACAAATGAAAAAGAAAAAATTAAAAAACAAGCCTATACTAAGGTTGACCTAGATCTAGATGACTCCTAACTTGTTAGACTGTCTATGGGGGTACAATGTAGGAATCTGACTGCAAGTTAATCGGCCAGGTAGGGGCAAGATCAGTGTGAGGTATCCGTGCCGGAGCAGCATGCCTAATTATGCCAAACCACTATTCTTCGAGGTTTTACCTCTCAATCCCCAACCTTTGACACCGATTTGATAAGAGTCAAATTTTAATAACTTCCTCATTAGGTGAATCTCTTAGATGAGTCTGAGATGTCCCTAGGGGCTAATGTCTAGCAAATTTTATTTAGGCTTGGATTTTGTGAGTGGGGAGGTGATTTTTGGGCTAAGGGAGGGTAATGACTTCCCCACCTATCTTGTATTGGACATGCCTTTAAGTTTAAATTCATGCAAGTGTGCAATATAGAAAAGAATGAACACACAAAGTGAGTAAATCACCTACGTGTTTGTCCTAACTATATGCAATGCAATATGTACACCTCGGTCCATATCACAAAAATGAAAGACAAAATACAGTATATTAGAATGAAAATTTTCAAGTACCAAGATACAAATATCTAAACCATTTTAAAATATCCAATTCCCATATTTTAGTTCCTAAACTATTACAGTGTATAGGTAATATAAATGAAACTATCAGCAGAATATAGCAATATACAAGAATTTACCAACCGCACAAAAGCAAGTGTGAATTTCTGCAATGCTAAATTTCTAAAAATTTTGACCTGTACACCAAAAAAACAAAGAAGAAAAGTTAACAAAAACGTGAAATCAAACCGTTCCTATCCCCGGCAACGGCGCCAAAGTTTGATCGAGGGAAACCGCGCATGAAAAGTGTCATTTTGAAATCACTAATTAAAGTGTTTGCGCTTTGGCTTCCTCGATACTTCCGTTATAACATAGAGGATAAATGGCTCGAATCCACAGGGATGGAAGGCGACAGAAGTGTTACCGGTATGTTCACGTGTGTGTTAACGGTTCTTCTCTGTTTCAAAGAATCAAAAGAAAAGAAAGTAAAGAATGAAAAGAGAATAGTACGGTGAAACATGAAGACAGGGGAACATAGAAGAGAAGATATTTGTGATTTTTGAAATTATCTCTAAAATAAAGTAAAAAGGAAAGAAAACTCATAGCTACTAATTACTAATAGCTCCACCAACCATGCTAACCTCTAAGTGAAAGTTGTCTCACATGTATTCTTGGCAATCACTAGTCCTTGGTTCAAGAGCGTTTCACAGCATGACCCATAAGATAACTCATCACATCCAAACTCAACAAACAAGTGCAAGACAAGATCAAGCATAGAATAAAGTAATGTTAACTTGTTAGAGAGTTAGGATGTTAGAGTGTTAGAATCCATCATCATGAGCCATCAATGTCTCTTGCAAGAGCAAGGTCAAGTAGAGGCTATTAGATTCATATGAATTATTAAGTAAAGAGTAAGCAAGTTAGTGTTAGTAGTTAGTTGCCATGAGAGAAAATTATTTAAGCATGTAAAAGAAGTTAAAGAGAAGAAAAAAGGAAAGATAAAGATAGAACCTTTCATAGATTGTCACCTTTCGTTATAAGAACTCTTACTTTCATCCTATGTACTACTCTCTTCCCTATTACAAGATCTACAAGAAATGAAAAATATAAAAGAGGAAAAAATGAAACAACTACCCTAAACTATCCTAAGGAGAAGAAACTACCCTAAAAACTACACTCCCTTCTTTTCTGAAAATCCTGGGGTATTTATAGGCAAAGGAGGCACCAGGGAGGCATCACGGGGCTACGTATCAAGATGGGGGGACACCAGGGAGGCATCACGAGGCCACGCGTCAAATCTTGACACGTGGCCCCACCAGAAGGCCGCGGAAATGCAGTTTTTGCTGTGTTTCTGTGGCCCTTCTGGGGCCGCGCGCGGCGCCGCCTCTTACGTCTTTCTGGTTTGTCCCCCATCGGTATGTACTGCTGGTTTTTAGATATAGGCACTTGGTTTGATAGAACCACCTTCCAAAGTCAATGGCTATATGTGTAGGCTTTTAATCACTAAATAAATGGGATTTTTGGGCTTCTTCTTCATTTTATGCCATAGACCTAGAAACATACAAAAGAGGTGTTATTAACAGAATTTAATATTGAATAAATGTAAAAATGTGGTATGAGTATGCATATTTAGAGACTAATCAAGTTTATAGAGAATCTTTATTCTCTTCCAAGCTGAGGATCCAAAGAAGGTAGATGTTTTGACAGTTGCTCTGGGACGAGGGTTCCCCAGCCGTGGTAGTTGTGCCCTCAGAGATCATGCCAGTAGCAGGAACTTCAAGGCCCTCCGGCTTGACCAGTTTCTTGATCATCTCCTCAATATGAAAGGAGGTCGCAGCTTCAACACCAGTAGCCACTCCTGTAGGTGAAATTTAAATGAAGTGTTAAAATATTTGCCAACTCGATGGGGAAATAATTAAGAGGGATAGAAGAAATACCTCTGTTGCAATGATCTCTGCTGATGGCGGAACCATTGCAGGGACATCCACCTGCATCTCTTTCTCTGAAATGTGCGAAAAATTTCTGCTGTCAGGAAAAGCAGGTTCGTCACCATAATCAACTTCGTCTCCCAAATAATTGCTATGTTCTTCAGATGATGAAAATGACACCTGAACCAAGGAGGCCTGAGGGACTGAGGCTTTGCCACTAAGAACCCCAGTGGTAGGGTTGGGCTCCACAACTCGGGAAGTAGGCATCAAGACACTAGGAGAGCCCGGTTGTTGTACCTTTATCCCCTTTCTTGAGCCAAAGAAGCTGTCGGCTGAATTGAAACTCTCGGTTGAGATGGAACTTCAACTTTGGCCCTCTTCATCACTTTTTCTGACTTTTCTGCAATCACAGCCCCTTTGTCTACAGTGGACTGGCCTGCAGGCTCTACTTCTGCCAAGACTGCGGGACCCCTTCTGCGTGAACCCCAAGGACAAAGAGAGGAGGTCATCAACCAGAGAAGATCAGTATTTTTTTAGGTTTAGCTTTCTTTCTTTTCTTTTAACTTTTAGTTTAGATCACCAACACCAAAATCTGCCAACTCTTTTATCACTCTTTTTAATTTCTTTGTATAAATCTTTTTTCTATTTTCTCCACCTTCTTAATCTACCACTTTCTTCTTAACTTAACTGTAACTTATTTTTCTTTTTCTTTTCAAGAACTAAAAGAAGATCTTTAACCATTGATTGTAACTTAAAAGAGAACTTACTAAAAAGCTTCCATCGCTAGTCCCTCCTTGTGGATCACGACCCGCATAGCCACTTGCTATAGCGGTAGCATTGAGTACTTGCACATCCTATTCTTAAGCTCTGAAATTCTGTATTCTTGTGTGCAGGTGAAAACGCGTCATTGCCGGGGAGGGACGGTAAGTAATTCTCTTTTTAATTTATATTTTTGGTTAACATTCTTCTTTGTTCTTGGTGTGCAGTGATAGATATTAAGAAAATTTTTGTTGCAGTGGATATATAAGTGGCCCTAGACTCTGCTCAAGAAAGCAGAGCCCAAAAGCCCTCAGATTTCCTATATTCTAGTGGCAATCTGAGTGAACTACTAACCTATATTTTTTACAGGATGGCTGAATTGCAAAGTTTAAATATATGTAGCTACTTATTTTCTTATTTGACTCACTATTCATACATTTCTAATTCAACAATAAAAGGTTGATTGTAAATGCAAAAAACCGTTTAGACTTTGCATTTAGGACGTGTCTATTTCATTATATTTTCTATTTACTGTTAAAGAATGTTGCAGCCAAGATATATGTGCATAGCATTTAGTATAAGGTTCATTCTTGTATAAAATATTACTTGAGTGTTTCTTTTTCTATATATTTGTACACTGTACTAAACTAAATTAAGGGCTTGTCCTATAAACATGATAAGGTAGGGAAGTTATTACTCTCCCTTAGCCTACAAACAATCTCCTCACTCACAAACCCAAGCCTACCTAGAACTGAGTAGACGTTGGCACTAGGGATATCTCAGACTCAATAGAAGACTGACCTAAGTGGAAAGTTGATTAGAATTTGACTCTTGTCAAATCAGTGTCAAAAGTTGGGAATTGAGGGGCGAAACCCCGAAGGCTGGTGGTTTGACTTAATTAGGCCCGTTGCTTTTAAGCACAGATACCTCCCACCAATCTTGCCCCTACCTGGCCGATTAACTTGTGGTCAGATTTAGCAATATATCTCCCGTTGACAGTCTAACTAGTTAGCAGTCGTCTAGGTCTAAGGCCTACCTTAACTTAGGTTAGATTTTTTCTTTCTATTTGTTTGTTTATTTTTTTTTTTGACATTTCTTGTGTGATATGGCTTATAACAACAATTTTTTCAATTTTAATGGCAATCCATGTTACACCCCGGCCTCTTTTTCGGATATTACAAACCTGGCATATCATAACTTTAACCAACCTAGTGTGGCGGATTAGTCTTATCTGAATCAATACATGTCCCAGTCCCAATACTATGTACAAGACTGAAATAATCATCACTACTCTTTATAGAGCCAATGGGGATACAACTCCCCCGAGTCATATTGTCAATCACCTTACCAACATCTAGCTTCATATACTCCTTCTCCCGAATAACCATTAGAGGAATCAATTGACTGGGAAAAGAGGATGGAAGCCTTAGAAGAGTTGAGTGATGAATTCAAATTTTAGAAGACTCAAACTCCTATCAAAATTTTCAAATCACAGATCCTTACTCTACCTTTCAAGAAGAACATGCCAACTTAGAAAAGAGTATAAAATCCATGATTCAATACAAGATGATCCACTCGATATGATAGAAGAAAGACTTAGTAGATTGGAAAACATGCTTATGAATAAGAAAACTCTCTCTAACCAATCTTTGACAATTCTCGACTCTTCTAGCCATATTGATGAAAATCAAGAATCATGGTACCTTGAAAACTTTGACCAAGATTTAATTTCACTATAAACTTTGAACTTGACCAATATCAACTCATTAACAAATTGACCAGTTTTCATTTTAATGGGATTGAACTTGATAATGAATGTGAACCCATACCCAACTTTGTGATTCAGTTTCCATCTTTGAATCTATATTTACTCCAGTTTTCTTACCCAATTTGGACCAATTTTCTGAGCTAACATTTATTCCTATACCCATAGATTTAAAAATTGAATCACTAATTTTGGATAGTCACATTCCATTGATGGGAAAGGAATGTGAATTTCAATTCTTTCTTAGATTTGGATTTAACTCTTGAACCAAAACTAACTCTCAAACCCAAAGTTGATTTTTTCAAGTTATTATTGGTTCTTGAACCTATCATTCTTGAGTCTAAGTCAACCTTTCCACCAAGTCACATTCTTTTGTTGGACATAGGTATAGACCATGATAACTCCGTGATGATTTTTTAAGACTGGTTATGTAAAGGGAGTAAGTTTTACAATAGGATCTTTCATATTCTATTCATAATGGGGACTGTAAATATGTAAATAGAAAAGAGGTAAATAAAGGTGGGTTCCGTGAACGACTACATTATCTTAATTGGGTAGCAACGCTTGACCCAATCAGACCACCATTGGAACTACCACCATAAGGTAATATTTTCCTTCCCTTTCTTCATTTTCAAGCATCTATGCATTAATTCATACATTGAGGACAATGCATGAGATAGGTGTAGGGAATGGTTCTAACATAACTTAGGCTTTCCTTTTATTATTAAAAATAAAAAATAAAAAAATTATAATTAACATTATTTTACTTTAAAAACTTTTTGAAAATAGAAACAATATTTTGACATATTTTTTGTAAGAAATTAAGTTAATTTTAAGGAATAGGAGAATCATAATTAGGGTTTCTTATACTTGGTCAAAATAAGATTATTTGTTTGATTTTCAAGGTTAGGAAGAAAATATGAAAAAGTAATTTAGTCTTAATTTTTACCTTGATGAAATTTGCATGCTTTATACACTTACACACTTAGGGTTCAAAAATAAAGATTCTTATGCCTTATAAAAAAACAAAAAGAGAAAGAAAATATATATATAATCCTCTGATTAAGATGGGTATTTGTGCCTCATAAAGCATAAGTATTCACGCCTAAAAGCGGTTCAGATAATAAAATCCTTAGTTTTGTGGCCTTTTTTGCTTGAATTCTTAAGTTCTTAGGGTGTTTTTCTCACCCGGTGCCCTAAGACCGTTTGGTTTGGGAGTCATCGATTAAAGGCTCGTTACATGGGCAAATTAGAAAGTCTAATAGAACTAAGAAATAATATCACCAAAAATAAAAAACAAACAAACAAACAAACAAAACAAAACAAAATAAGGCATAAGAATTAGAGTTAAAGAAGCCCGAGTCAAAATTTCACGGTCACAAAGGTGCATATAACTTAGGGTAAAATAATAGATTAGATGAGAAATACAGTTTGACTCCATGCCTTGCTTGATAACAAGTTTTTGAATAAAGACTAAGCTTAAGAATGAAAAGTTCGATTTTCCTATAACTTATAGATTACTTAATTCTTACAATAATATTTCAAATATTTTTCTCTTTCAAAATGTGTTTTCAAAATACTAACACTTTGTTTCTCTTTCTTTATAGATTTTATGTGTGTCTACTGAAAACCCTCACGAGACAAAACTCGTCGTCTAGGGGGAGCCTAGAGGTTTAACGGCTTGTTGCATAGGCTCAGAGGAATCCCATAACCTACGAAAGTGGTCCAATATCTTTAGTTTAGTTTTATTGTTTTGCTCGAAGACGAGCAAAAGATAGGTATGGGGGTGTGATCAATCGCTGATACTGCATATTTATTGTTACATTCTCATATTTATTATATAATAAACTTTGTTTTTAATCCTATTTATTGTCTAATTTATATGCAGGCCCATTACGAAAGGAGAGGGAAGAGAAACAAGCCCAAAAACCCATTAAAATTCTGATTTAATTCAGAATTAGTTCAAATCAAGGATCAGGGCAGATTGGGGAAAATCAGGGCAAATCAGAGAAGATAAAATCAGTTGAACATGCAGTTAAAATAGACTTTCATAAATTAATAGTTAAAGCCAAAGATCAAATGAGGTTTCGACAAATTCAGGACCGGATTCTGAAAATCTAATTGGATAAAAGGACGAATCGATACATCAACGGACCATGCAACTAGTTCTCCAGATCTGGCCGCGGATCTGCTGCAAGTGCCATGGATTCGCGGCTTGTTTGGTTCTATTGGGGGAATTTATGCTCCCCCTATCTTCGTACGCTCTCCTCCATTGGGTTTTTGCCTATAAATACTAGGTTTTTCAGAGACTAGAGGGAACAATGAAGCAGAGATGGATTCTTAGGCCAGTTTTTTATTATTTTTAGTGTAGAATTTTATTTTCATTTTATGTAATTTTTATTTCACTGTAAGCATAGATTAGACTGAGATTCATGTAAGTAAGAGAGAGAGACTTATGTTGAGAGTGACACCGATGTAACCTCCTCCTTTCTTTCATAATTTCTACAAGCAATCAAAGATAACATATTTATGCTCTTCTTTGTTTATATTGTCTTCTTTTTCTATCAACTTTTCCTATTTTAGTTTTGATGAATATCCAAGTGAATCTAGAAGCATCAATATAGTCATGTTTGTATGAGTGCCACTGATTTTTCATGATGATGTTCTCCTCCTCAAGATTCTTTATCATTTAATTCTTGTTCATCTTGATGATGTAATATGAATGGGGACTGAGCTCGATCTTATCCGTTATGTGTTGATCGCCTCCGAAGTAAGGAAAAACATGCAAGGGTTCTAGGTAAGTCACCAACCAGAGGAGGTCAGTATTTCTTTTAGGTTTAATTTTCTTTTAACTTTTAGTTTAGATCACCAACACCACAATCTCCCAACTCTTTTATCACTCTTTTTAATTTCTTTGTACAAATCCATTTTCTATTTTTTTCACCTTCTCAATTTACCACTTTCTTCTTAACTTAACTTTAATTTATTTTTCTTTTCTTTTCAAGAACTAAGAGAAGATCTTTAATCATTGATTGTAACTTAAAAGAGAACTTACTAAAAAGCTTTCATCGCTAGTCCCTCCTTGTGGATCACGACCTGTATAGCCACTTGCTATAGCGGTAGCATTGAGTACTTGCACATTATATTCTTAAGTTCTGAAATTCTGTATTCTCATGTGCTGGTAAAACCTCAATCATGCCTCCACCCGATAGAAGCTCTTCATTAGCGCTCGTAACCCACTCTGGATCCTGGCCACCATTGCTGAGAGGAGAGCAATGGACTTCCCATGAGCAAGCAAAACAACCGGTTACACCACGTCGGCGACGATCACCTCATGCGATAGCATCAGCACCACACATCGCCTCAGCTACCCGCCAAAAGAGCCCGATCAGATATCGGGACTTTGGCTTGATGGTGGAAGCTCTCAAAAATTGTATCCAGTTTGAAAGTATCCTCATTAGACTTTGTGGTGTATGAACTGGTGAATGCACTGATCCTTTCAGTTATTTCTTCATCTATGTTGGGAGCTAGCCAGGTCATCGGGTCGTCTTATTCACCCGAAGGAATAGATAATTTACCCACGACATCTGCTTAACTCTCCCACTCCTCCATCTTGTCACCTGCCCACATATATAGAAATGGCACAGCACCTCCCAATAAGTTTTATACACCAGAGGATCGCTTTTCTTCAGCAAATGTAGCTCCTCTGTCGACGGAATGTATTCTTTGTACGAGGCATCTCCAATCATCAGCCCTGAGATTTTATACATCTCATGGAGGGCAAGCCCCATTTCCCCGATGGGAGTAAAGAACGTGCAGATTTTTGGATTATACCGCCCCAGGATAGCGTAGAAACATTGGGTGCTCTGCGGAATGCCGTACTGGATAGCCCTTACAGCCCCCTACAGTCCGGCCTGTAGCAAAAGGTCTTCAAATTCTATAAGAGCAAGCCCTACCATTCCTCCCCACCATGTTTTGTCAGTAGAGTGGATCCATCTAATGGCACAAAATTCTGGAGAAAAATCACCCCTCACATTCAGGAACTGTCTGATGAAGGTGGCCGCAAGTTATGGGATCTTCCCTATTGGGTATTCAGCTCTGACCAAACCAGGCTACGACCCCAGTATATCCCTTCTATGATTAACTATGAAGGCTTCATGGGCACCTATCTTTACCAGGGAAACTCCAAAGATTGGCTTGACTAACTCCGAATCCATTATCGACACACGGACATATGCTGCAGGTAGGCCAAGGGATACATCCGCTCTATGTTAGGGAGAAAAAATCTCTTGTTGCCAATCTGGCGAATCCATTTGTAATCCTTATCATAAAGAGCAGCCTCATCCTCCTCGATCGAGTCACTAAAGAAGAAGTCAGGCTTCCTTAGTAGGGCAAGGTAATCCGATTTGAACCGAGCATCAGAAATGATTTCCCGAAGAGTAAGCATACTGGCATTGTTGATCTGACTCCGTCGTTTCTTTGATTTACCAGAACGATGATCATATTCAGGTCAGCACCACTTACATGTCTCAAATTACACTACTTGGACAAAGGGTTTGAGGAGTATCGCACTGCCAAAAGGACAACACAATAGCCAGCAACCTGAAAATTGTCAAAGTGTTAAAGCTCAGACGCAAGGTTCACCTCAGAAACGCGTCTAATGACTAAGACGCGGATCTCAGTGAAACCTGTATCTAAACTTAAAGACGCGAGGCTCACATGTAGTCCGCGTTTGAAACTCCATAACTTAGAAATCTCTCTAAGTGTTGGAATCAGACGCAAGACTCAATGGAACTCGCGTCAGACCTCAGAGACGCGAGGCTCACATGAAGTCCGCGTTTGAAACTCCATAACTTAGAAATTTCTCTAAATGTTGGAATCAGACGCCAGACTCAGTGAAACCCGCATTAAACCTCAGAGATGTGAAGTTCACATGAAGTTCGCGTCGGAACTCTACCACTTAGAAAATTCTTTGAAGTGTTAGGATCAAACGCAAGGCTTAATGAAACCCGCGTTCAACAAGCAGATACAGACTCAAGCTGATGAAGCAAAGATACAGAGTTCGTCAAACCCACGTCTTGCCTACCAGTGCAAGAGTCGCATCTTAAAATCAAACACGAGCGTGAGCCTCGCATTGGTGGTTTAACTCAAAAGAACCTTAAGAGTTAAGATAACTCTTCAAGTTCTTTAATGGTGAAAGTTGATTCGATTGGTCTTATTACCTGAAATAGGGGCCTCCTACACAGAGAAACCTCCCATTTTAACTTCTGGAGTGACGACGCTCGAGGAGGAAGCCACACGCTTGGTCCTTGAGCCATCTTGATGGTGAATTATGTAGAGAAGATGGAAAAAAGAAGGAAAAAACTTGAAGCTTTTCTTGAGTTCTTAAGTTTTGGATGCAAAGTTCAAACAAAGAAGAAAATAGTCTAATGATGACTCCTAAAAGACTGTTATCTTTTTATAGACGCAGTAATTTGCCATACGTGGCCCGTATCTCAAGACTGATTGTCGTCGACGCGTGGCAACGCGCCCAGAACGCGGACCTCGCGTTTTAAAGAGAACAATGTCTATTTAAGCTCCGTCAGATATGTGGTAGCACATCAGATACATGAATCTCGCATTTCACAGAGCCGCATCTCTTTAGCAAAGAGAAGTTCGCGCCTCTACTTTGAAGTTTGCATCATTTCAACAAAATAAGAACGGTGTCTCAACTTTAACAGAGCAGCGTCTCCACTTTAAAGACTGCATCTCTTCAGTATTCTCAAGCTCGCATTTTGGTAAAACAAGAGATCTGTGTCTCAACGCTAACAGAGCCGCGTCTCTTCAATAAAGTGAGAGTCGCTTCTCCACTTAATGTTCGCATCTCTTTTACTTTAGACAAGGTATGCGTTCCTAAGGCAACACAACGTTTGCGTCTACAAGATATGTGTTCAGTCTCTGCTTCTACATCATTTCAATAGTACACTGACAAAAGCAGTTGGCAATCTCTCTCGGTTCAACAGTACACTGACAACCAGCTCAGAGTACCGATGAGCTCCAGACTGCGTATCTAGACACTCATGACGATCATCTTGGTGGCCTCAAAGAGTTTAACATTACACTTATGAAGACCAAAATCTGGACAAGATGGAGCTCAAGGTATCTCAAAAGATTGCCAGTCCAGTCTTGAGAGCTTACTGCCAAAAAAAAGGTCCAAAGTATTTCGAAACACATCCCAGTTAACCGCGGAGTTTGAAAAACTTTGGAGGGGGTTCTGTAGAGTGTCTAAAAAATCACTGAAGACAAGTCATTAGAAATAGAGTCCATGCCTCAGATGCGAGGCTAATCAAAGCCACTCTTGCAAAGCTAAGACACAGGGCTCGAAGCCCGCGTCTCAACACCACTGCAATGCCAAGATGCAAGGCTCAAAGCTCGTGTCTCAGTACCACTTCAGTGCTCAGGCATAATGCTTAAAGCCCGCGTCAATGCTTGCAGCCCGCGTCTCAAATGCGAAGCTAGAGGCACGCGTCTAATACCACATCCACGATGAAATATAGAGTCGGAGGCTCGCATTTCAACACCACCGCGACATCCAAAACGTGAAGCTCATGACTGCATCCAGTGTTACCTTAATGGCTAAAGGTAGAGCTCAAACCCGCGTTCCAACTAGAGAGGAACCCTGTTGGCCCAAAGGCCTTCGACTCTAGTTTTGATGATGATTAACTCATGTAGTTATGTGTACTAATAATCTTGTGATGTTTTAGTTTCAGATCATTAGCCAAGATATTAGTTGGTGATAGCTTCAACAAGATGGTTTGGAAGCTTTCACAAGGTGATTCAA
This sequence comes from Agave tequilana, assembly GCA_038442645.1. Taxonomy (NCBI): domain Eukaryota; kingdom Viridiplantae; phylum Streptophyta; class Magnoliopsida; order Asparagales; family Asparagaceae; genus Agave; species Agave tequilana. The sequence continues at coordinate 70,781 of JAVJIF010016495.1, forward strand.
GAGCCTAAGCATCAAAGATGACATCTAGCACTCATTGGAGTCAAGCTTGGTGAATCACGGTTTGGACCGAGTCAACTTGGAGACGGCGCTCTACAAGAAGACTTAGGTATCCCTAGTTTAGTTTGTGTTTAGATCCTAATTGTAAAGATTAGATTAGTATGATATGCTCAAGTTCACAACACACACGTTTTATGTTTTGACATTGGTTTTCGGTTTTAGGTTTAACCGATCTTGGTTTTCATGAATAGATTTTATATCAAAACAAGTTTACATGGTTTAGTGTATATATGATTTGTTCTATATACATGCATGCTTCTATTGCTTAAACAAACTTAGTTTGATAGTCTACTTCATGAGTTTTATGTTTTGGTAATTCTAACAAAACATATTTTGGAATCAAATACAAAAACATGATATTTAATCATGTTACTTAAACTTAATATTCCAATATGATATTCATGTGTTTCATACTTTTTCTATTTGTATGAGTTTTAGACAAAGTGTATTTTCTATTCAAGAATTCAAGTTTTGAAAAATACCGTTTTGGTTTTTGGCAAAATTTCTATGACACAAAAATAGTCAAATATGTTTAAAATTTGTGTTGAGATTTTTAACACAAGTTTGTATTTCAATGTAAAATGACAAAACTATTTTTGTGGAATTTTAGAAATTTTGTGGGATTATTATAATATATTTTTATCCCAATTTTCTGTTCCAGGCTTCAACCAAGTCGACTAGTAACCTGACTAGTCGACTAGGGCTGAGGTCGGTCGACCGGGCCGGTCGACCGACGTGCACAAATCTGTGCACGTTTGGCAGCTTTGGGACGGTCGACCGGGACGGTCGACCGGACTGAGAGCAGAGCTCTCTGTTTGTTTCGGTCGACCGGGCCGGTCGACTGGTAGCTGCATACGGTCAAAAAATGACCGTTATACGGTCGACCGGGCGGTCGACCGCCAGGGTATTTCTGGCAGTTCTGCTGCCAACGACTATTTCTGGATTAGCCTATAAATACCCTTTTGGCAAGTGTTTTTCTCTAAAAATTTTGTGTGCGAATTTTTACATACTCTCTGGTGTTTTTACAGCAATAAAAAGAAGTTTTTGAGCTTGATTTGAACAATCTATTTGGTGTTTGTGTTAGGGTTTGGAAAATCAAAGAAAGGGTTTTTAGGAAAGGATTTTGAGTGAACTTCTCTATCTTAGTTTCAGTTTTCCCAAGGATTTTTCTTTGTAATTTCTGATTTCCAATCCTTTGGTTTTCTCCACACTTGAGCAAAAATCTACTATCTAAATCTATAGGATATTTGTGTGGGAGAAGATATAGTTTGTGGTTGTTGTTTTAGACCACCAAGTTGTAACCCAATCTTTTCTTAGCTTTGTGCTTTGGGTTGTATCCCTCAAGTTGTGAGGTGATCCTTGTATTGGTTTGTGGTTGTGGAGGAGGTTGAGATTGTATTGGTTTTGAGTTTGCCTCAAGGAGGAGGTTGTGATTGTTAGCTTGGAGTTGTGCCTCAAGGAGGAGGTTGTGATTGTAAAGAGAGGAGTTGGGTACTCCTTGTGAGAGTCCTTTGTGGACTAGCTAGTGGATTGGAAATCCTTCGTGTGTCGAAGGCGGGGATGTAGAGCTGGGTGCTCGAACCTCGAAACACATCTTGTTGTTTGCGCTTGATCCATTGACTCTCTCTATCTCTCTTTACTTTGTGCCTTGCAACTATTCATATTGTGCATCTATATTGCTTGGCTTGGTTGTGTGTGCATCACTTGTTGATCACACTTGAGTGCTCATTGCATTTAAGTTTTTAAATTCCGCATTGAGTTCATTAGATTAGCATTGTCACCTATTCACCCCCCATCTAGGTGACTTTTCAATTGGTATCAGAGCTAGTGCTCCTGATATTTAGATTTAACCACCTAGGAGTGATCTTGGTTTGCTAATCTTCATTTGCATTTTCATTTGCACACATTTAGTTTGCACTTATGGCTAGCCCTCCTATGTTTGATCATTTTAGACTTGATGCTTGGAAGGCTAATATGACTAAACATTTAAAAGACCTAGGACATCTAGTTTATCAAGCCATTACCATAGAATCCCTCCCAAATAGTAGCAAGCATAAGAAGGCCAATGCATTAGCACTTAGGGCACTTAGAGCATCTCTAAATGAACATTTATACATGTTTTTGATTGTTATGATTCGGCTTTTGCAGTTTGGAGCATCTTGACTTCTCCCGAGCTTCCAAGGATTATCAACAAGATGAGGAGATCTAAGAGAGAAAAGTCCGAAGAGAAATGCCTCATGGTCCAAGGGAAGAACTCCCTTGAGGTACAATCGGATTCTCAAATAGATGATAGCTCTAGTTCCTATTGTCATGGATGTTTTGAAGTTCAAACTTTAAATATGGAACTTGTTCAAAAGCTTGAGAATTTGTTAGAAAAACATGATTTGTTGAAAGATGATAATCTTGTTTGAAAAATGAATTAAAGGATTTATGCTCTAATTTTGAATTGATGTTGCAAGAGAAGGAAGAGATTGCAAGTGAATGTGACTCACTTAAATCTCAACTCGAACTTGCTTTAAAGGAAAATGAATTTTTGAAAAACAAAAATGATTGTAATGATGTTGTAAAGCATAATGAGATCTTATCTTCAAAATTGGATTTTACTTTTAAAGAAAATCTCACTTTAAAAAATGATATTGATGCAATTACAAAAGAATTGGATTTGGTTTTGATTAAAAATAAATCCTTGCAAAAAGAGATTGATGTTTGCCATGCTAGTGTAGCTTCTTGTTCTAGCACACCTATTGCATGTTCCACTTTATCTTCTAGCATTGAAAAGGATATAATTGTCTTGAAGAAAAGTGTTGATAGTTTGGGCTCCACTTTGAGCCATTGTGTCATGAATCACTCACGTTTGGAAACCTTGGTTCGCAAGAAACAAGTTCAAACCTTGTATGCACACCCATCTAGGCATACACATGCTTTTCATGATCACCATCATCATATGTATGCTCACGTGTACACATGTACACATTGTGGTCATAAAGGCCACCTTGCTAGATTTTGTTATGATTGTATTTATAATGAAAATTTAGCAACTAATTATGTTGGGTGAGAAAAGATATTAACCCCCGTGGACCCACAAGAAAATGGGTACCAAAAACCACCGCTTTAACTTTTGATGTAGGTGGGAGCTCTCGCATCACTTGAGGGCATTGGTGCCTTGAGGTGGATGCATTCTAAGCTTAAAAGAGAACCATTTGGATGCTTCACTCTCAAGGAGAATTGGTGGGAGGACCACCGGGTTTTGGAGACATGGAAAGTTGCCTCTTCGGTTTTGATAACAATCCCTTACTCCATTTAGTGTTTACATGCTTTCTAGGTTCATCTTTTATAGCATGTTGTGTTTTGTTGTTCATTATGCTTTGTGCCATGTTCATTAGATTAAGGTTGTACATGTTTAGCTACTTGAGCACCCTGCTTCATATGGATCTATATTTAGTGTCTCACCTTGTTTAGACTAACATGTATGCTCTAGATCTAATGTACATGCATTTGCATAATGATCATATGATGTTCTATAACTTTCGTTTTAATGATTCATGTTTAACTAGTATGTTTATTGCTATACATGTATTGCAATTTGAAATGACCATTGTTTAAATGAATCCATAATTTGTGTTTTCACAATTGTTTTGATATTATGTATATCTTGATTCTTATAGCATGTGGATTTACATAATGATCATTTTTAGAATATGGTTGATTTATGACTCGTTTTATGCTTAATGATTTGGATATATGCTTAGATGTTAGTTTTCATTAAAACTAGGATTTATGCTTGTACATAGAATGGGCCACAAATAAACCTTTATATATGTTTGTGCTTGGATGCCTATTTGTACCCATTAGATGTTCTAGTATAGTCTAGTTTTGATGATTCATGCATTCAAACATGTATTCCTATTTTTGATGTGTTTTCTATGATTAAGTGTTTTCACTTCATGTATATGTCTATTTTGCCAAACCTTAAGATATACATGTATGCCCCTTGAGTCATTTGCTTTTCATGCAAATCTATATTTTGGACTCAATTGTGTTTAGGGATATGTATGTATACTTTTATTTTGTCAAAACATACATATGCCTTGGAGTTTAATTTGTTATGATGATTTTCGTGTCATTGAGGAAATTTCCTTTAGTAATGAAGATTTAGTTTTTCATGTGTTCATATTTTAAAGGAATTTCAATCGAGCTTGATTGTCCATTTTCATGATGATATGTTTCACACAACACGTGTACACTCACCCTATTTAATGTTTTCTCGTGATTTAGTTTTCATGAGTACAATTTGTGCTATTTTGAGTGTTTTAATGTCATGTGGTTTACATGTGTTTTCATGAAAAACATTTTTGTTATTCCTCACTTGAAGGATTACGTGCTAGTTTTCAAATTTTCATATAACTAGTTCGTATTCTTCAATTTGGTAGAGTTTTTCAAACAAACTATAATTCCAAATCTATTTTTGAAAACTCCTACCATTCATGGGTGGTTGGATGGGAGATCATGATCATGTATGCTTTATAGTGAAAATCATTTTAAACTTGATCATGAAATGGGTGGTAGTGAATATGAGTTATACACTTGACCTTATTTTTGTTTCAATTGGTATCATTGAATCTTTTCAATTGGTATCAATATTGACATCTCTTTGTATACTCATATATGTTGTTTGTTTTATGTATGTATGCTCATTCTTCATATAGTATCAATTTCAATTGGTATCTATTTTCATATACATATATAGATGATTCATTTGTGCCTATTATATTCCTATGTCTTAGAGCACAAATTTTGATTTTGCAAAGCTTGATTTCTAATGACTATATTGTTTCAATTGATGAGTTTTTCAATTGGTATCCTAATACAAGCTTTTGTAACATTTTATTTGATGGAAAAACATTTTCTTTGGTATTTCATAAAGAGGGAGAAATCTCGTATTTCGTATTTCAATTGGTATTTGGTTTACCATTGGTTTTGTATTCCACTCCCTAACTTTATGATGAAAAATGATTTGAAAAATTAACATTGTTGTGTAATTGGTATCAAGATGCCATTTTTTTTAATATCTTCAATTGGTATCATATGCTTATAATGAAAGATTTCTTCATTTGGTATCAAGAGGTTACTTGTTTATTCAAAATTGGTATCAATTTGTTTTTAATTGGTATCAAGTTTTCTTTACATGTCTACTTTTGTAAGATGTTGATTTGGTTTCAATGCCTTGTTTGAATTCTTTGGTATGGGCATTCCTTAATCTTTGTGATTTTTCAATTGGTTGTTATTTTCAATTGGTATCATAATGTACCTCATTGACACATCTTTAATTGGTATCATGATTGGTTTTGGTTTCACCCCTTGAAATGGTTTATTGATTCTTTGTTTCACACTTAGGGAGAGACTATGTTTGGATATTTGTCTTTTACCCCTTTGTTGATGATTGACAAAAAGGGGGAGAAGAATTTGGAGTTAATATTGCATGATTTATGCATATGTGTTTTAGTTTTGTTTGTGTGTTTCAGTTTTTGTTTGTATTGGTATCAAGAGCAAGTTGGTAGTATGTTTAGTATGTTTATTTTATTTATATGTTGGTATCAAGAGCATGTTTATTTTAGTAGCTTTGTTTTTATTATGTTTATTGGTATCAAAAGCAAGTTGGCATTTATTGGTGTTTTATTGGTTATTGGTATCAAGAACATGTTTGTATTTATTAATGTTTTATTGGTATCAAGAGCAAGTTTTGTATTTATTGGTATCAAGAGCATGTTTTGATAAATATTGTTTTATTTAATTGATATTTTATTTAATTGGTATCAAGAACATGTTTCATATGCATATTTACTTTGTGTTAAGAGACTTGTTTATATGCATTTTACATTGTTTATTCTATGCATGAGTTAAGGGGGAGTTTCGTTGAAGCCTAACTTTAATCCATGCATATATAACTCCATGAGTTTTGTCATCATCAAAAAGGGGGAGATTGTTGGCCCAAAGGCCTTCGACTCTAGTTTTGATGATGATTAACTTATGTAGTTATGTGTACTAATAATCTTGTGATGTTTTAGTTTCAGATCATTAGCCAAGATATTAGTTGGTGATAGCTTCAACAAGATGGTTTGGAAGCTTTCACAAGGTGATTCAAGAGCCTAAGCATCAAAGATGACATCTAGCACTCATTGGAGTCAAGCTTGGTGAATCACGGTTTGGACCGAGTCAACTTGGAGACGGCGCTCTACAAGAAGACTTAGGTATCCCTAGTTTAGTTTGTGTTTAGATCCTAATTGTAAAGATTAGATTAGTATGATATGCTCAAGTTCACAACACACACGTTTTATGTTTTGACATTGGTTTTCGGTTTTAGGTTTAACCGATCTTGGTTTTCATGAATAGATTTTATATCAAAACAAGTTTACATGGTTTAGTGTATATATGATTTGTTCTATATACATGCATGCTTCTATTGCTTAAACAAACTTAGTTTGATAGTCTACTTCATGAGTTTTATGTTTTGGTAATTCTAACAAAACATATTTGGAATCAAATACAAAAACATGATATTTAATCATGTTACTTAAACTTAATATTCCAACATGATATTCATGTGTTTCATACTTTTTCTATTTGGATGAGTTTTGGACAAAGTGTATTTTCTATTCAAGAATTCAAGTTTTGGAAAATACCGGTTTTGATTTTTGGCAAAATTTCTATGACACAAAAATAGTCAAATATGTTTAAAATTTGTGTTGAGATTTTTAACACAAGTTTGTATTTCAATATAAAATGACAAAACTATTTTTGTGAAATTTTAGAAATTTTGTGGGATTTACTATAATATATTTTTATCCCAATTTTCTGTTCCAGGCTTCAACCAAGTCGACTAGTAACCTGACTAATTGACTAGGGCTGAGGTCGGTCGACCGGGCCGGTCGACCGACGTGCACAAATCTGTGCACGTTTGGCAGCTTTGGGACGGTCGACCGGGACGGTCGACCGGACTGAGAGCAGAGCTCTCTGTTTGTTTCGGTCGACCGGGCCGGTCGACCGGTAGCTGCAGACGGTCAAAAAATGACCGTTGTGCGGTCGACCGGGCGTACGACCGCCAGGGTATTTCTGGCAGTTCTGCTGCCAACGGCTATTTTCTGAATTAGCCTATAAATACCCTTTTGGCAAGAGTTTTTCTCTAAGAATTTTTGTGCGAATTTTTACATACTCTTTGGTGTTTTTACAGCAATAAAAAGAAGTTTTTGAGCTTGATTTGAACAATCTATTTGGTGTTTGTGTTAGGGTTTGGCAAATCAAAGAAAGGGTTTTTGGGAAAGGATTTTGAGTGAACTTCTCTATCTTAGTTTCAGTTTTTCCAAGGATTTTTCTTTGTAATTTATGATTTCCAATCCTTTGGTTTTCTCCACACTTGAGCAAAAATCTACTATCTAAATCTATAGGATATTTGTGTGGGAGAAGATATAGTTTGTGGTTGTTGTTTTAGACCACCAAGTTGTAACCCAATCCTTTCATAGCTTTGTGCTTTGGGTTGTATCCCTCAAGTTGTGAGGTGATCCTTGTATTGGTTTGTGGTTGTGGAGGAGGTTGAGATTGTATTGGTTTTGAGTTTGCCTCAAGGAGGAGGTTGTGATTGTTAGCTTGGAGTTGTGCCTCAAGGAGGAGGTTGTGATTGTAAAGAGAGGAGTTGGGTACTCCTTGTGAGAGTCCTTTGTGGACTAGTTAGTGGATTGAAAATCCTTCGTGTGTCGAAGGCAGGGATGTAGAGCTGGGTGCTCAAACCTCGAAACACATCTTGTTGTTTGCGCTTGATCCATTGACTCTCTCTCTATCTCTCTCTTTACTTTGTGCCTTGCAACTATTCATATTGTGCATCTATATTGCTTGGCTTGGTTGTGTGTGCATACTTGTTGATCACACTTGAGTGCTCATTGCATTTAAGTTTTTAAATTCCGCATTGAGTTCATTAGATTAGCATTGTCACCTATTCACCCCCCCTCTAGGTGACTTTTCAAACCCTGCGTCTCAGTTATAACAACCCTCATTACTGGGACAAGTAGTGCCTACGTAATGAGGGGAGTTAACCCCCATCATGGAGGGCTTTTAGGGACAGTTTTACCCCTGAAACCGCGATAAATAGCTCAGTTTGCTATTGAAAAGGTGTCAAAATTTTTCAGCTGAGGAATCTACCAACTTGCTGAGTTAAAGTTATTGCCTAAATCTCTATGAGATTTCATTGATAGGAGTTGTACTAGTCCATCTGTGATCTAAGGAGAAAAGTTTCAGAAGAGCTTGACGTTCACCTGGTCAATGAAAAACAAGAATCACTTTCCACCGCTACACCAAGAACCAGGCATTAAACAAAGAGGAGATTTGAGCCTGAAAATCTCCTCTCACTTATAATTGGAGTTTTTAAAATTGTTGTAATCTTTCATTGATTCAAGAAAACTTTACAATACCTATTTTCAAATTTCCTCCCCGTATACTCGCATCCATGGGCAAACGCGAACTTCAAGCATGGCTCTGAGCAACTCCGCGTCTCACTTTAAATGCGGGTCTGAGAAACTCTGCGTCTCACTTCAAATGCGGGTCTAAGCAACTCTGCGTCTCAGTTTTAATGCGTTCATGTGAGCTTCGTGTTTCGACGACAATGTGGATATGAGAAGATTGTGAGTGTCGTATCTACACAATAGCGCGAGGTCTGCATCCAGCACGAGACTGGTGTTTCTATTGTAACTGACCCCATTACTGGGTCAATTAACTCCCCATATAATGTAAGAGTTAATCCCCATTATGGAGGAATTCTAGGGGATAATTATACCCCTAGGACCCCCTATAAATAGCCTCAAGAGCTATGAAGGGGGAGAGGCTTTTTCTGAGATATTGAGTTGAGAATTCTCAAGCTAAAAGGTTCTTTCTTTTCAACCTCAAAGGTTCAGAAAGAGAGAGAAAGAAATCAGTGAACTCTAAGGACTTAATGTGTTAAAAACAGAGTTCTTTTCTGATTACTTTTCAAGATCACCTCAAAGCAAATCTTGAAGAGAAGCTTGCCATTCAGTCGATCAACGGAGAATAAGAATTACTTTCCATTGCTACATCAAGAACCTAACATTAGACAAAGAGGTGATCTAGATATTCTCCTCTTTTTTGTAATCAGAGTTTTGATCCATTGTAAATTTTCTTTTCATATCAAAGAAATTTTCACATCTTTCAATTTTTTCGACCAAACAAAGGTTGACAACTCCTCTGGGGACTTCATTCTCTACTTCTGAGAATGCCATGATGCAAGCTGACGTCCAGCTCCTTAGGAGGACAGTAGAATCCCTCATCGTTGAATTCGACTAAGGGAAGTTCGAGGAATTTCTTTGGCTCTACTAGCTCCAAGGCACTGAGATAATACTGTAAAGAATCTTCGGGGACTCGCTCTCGAATCTCTTCAGAGATTTCTCCAAAAGTGGCCCGCACTTTTGTTCATAGTGCAAGCAGCGCCACTTCTAACAAGGTTTTGAAAACATCTCGTATAGCCCACGCGGCCCGCATCAACGTCTCCCAGGAGACCCGTAGGACTAATGCATCAGCACACGATCAAAGTGATGGTGAAGATCAATCCTGCCATCACTCTCCTCTTTGAACTCTATAATTTCAGGTTGCTGAGGGTTCCCAACAACCTTTGAGACCCAATCGAAATGTTGAACGTCGACAAAAGCATCGTGCTCGTCGATAACAAATCGAAAACTCTGCAGACGCAATCTGTTCTGCAGATATAGAATGCGAGGTTCAGACTCACGTTTCTCTTAAGCAACGTATGGTCCACATTTCTATTCCAAAATGTGAGACCCGGGTTCCTCAAATGTGCTTTTCAGTGTCCAAACACGAGTCTCGCGTTCTGTTCACTCCAAAACGCGAGACTTGCGTTCTTCCTGTACCAGAACGCGACTTCCGCATTTCTGATACCAAAAGCGAGGTCCGCGTTCTGAGACAAACTTAACCAACGCTGGAGGTTCGCGTTTCAAAATCATGTGAGGTTCGCGTTTCAATAAAGAAACATGAGGCCTGGCATGTCTCTAAGACATAAAGAACCAAAAACCCCTTACCCTTATGAGTTTGAGGCTAGTTCTTCAGATGTCCCCGTAATAGACCTGAGGGATTACCTGACAAGGAAGAGGAGTGTCCACCAAAACGCTCCTCAATGTCACTGTGAGTAGCTTATCTCAGCAGTACTTTCTAATTGCCATTGCGATTTTCAGATAACCAAGCCCTCAGTTTTTAGTCAGTTATCAGCGGCTTCAAACTAGGCCAAAAGATGACGATCTCGGAGGAAGAAGTCATTCTCTGACATTGAATACTCGGAGTAACTGCAAACATGATGGGCCCGAATTCCACACCAAGTAAGTCCAAATGGAAGCGGTTGGCTGTCAGTTCAGAGGAGTGGGATATTGACTGATCTTTAGGTTTAAAGGATATTCTTGTTGAACTTGAAGGGGTCTACCGACACACTCAGACCCATACAAGAACAATTGCCCCAGTCTTTTACAGTTTGTTGGCCAAAGGAATTGAGGTGAACGATGAGCATTCCACCATCATCAAATCTCAGTCTTCGAATTCTAGTTCGAAGACAATAGCCTTTACTTATATGGCGGGCACTCCCGAAGAAGTGGCCAAGCAATTTGAAGATAACGCCCGAGTCCAAGGAGAACAACTCGATATGATTCGAGCTCAGCAGGAATCTATCGACACTCTTAAACAGATGCTCTCACAACTACTTAAGGAGAAAAGGAAACCAAAGGACAAAACAGCTTCTAGAAGTCCAAGGGTAAAAGGAAGGGGAGAGCTCAACTTCTGCAAACACTGAGAGTGAAGAGCATTCCAGCTCAGAGCCATCCAAATCTTCATCTGAAGAGAAGGATAACTCAGAAAATGAAAATAGTCATTCCAAGAGGATGAGTAAATTGGAGAAACTTCTCGAAGCCCTAGCAAACTGAGGTGGCCTTCATGACATGAGGATAATCCAGCCTCATCCAGTGGAATGGGATACGGCTCCCTATCCTCCCAAGTTCAAGGCACCGACCCTCCATACTTTTGACGGTAAAGGGTCGCCAAACCAATAGATATGCTACTTTTTAAATCTCAAACTGAGAATGTAGTATCAAATGATACTATTATAGCTCGTTTGTTCATTGGCACAGTTAAAGGGTCGCCTTTGAAAGGTTCATGAAACTCTTTGCTGGTTGGATTAAGACATGGGCTGACCTTAAGAAGTTATTTCTGGCTCGTTTCTTTAAAGATGATACAGAAATTTCAGTGCCAACTCTCCTTGCAGCCAAGCAGAAGAAAGGAAAGTCTATCAAGACTTTTGTCGAAAGATTTTGGAGCATGGCAGTCCCAATGGCATGACCCAGTCTACATTGGTTGAGACATGTCGTTATAATCTGCAAACTGCTCTCATCGCTCAAATGGGAGTGGTAGATTACCGCATTTGGAAGCAGTTAGTTCTATAAGGCGAACAAGCAGAAGAAATTATCGCCAGGGTCAGGGCTGAAGAAAAAGACAACAAATCAAGACCTGACAAACCAACGCGGCGCGCTCCAGAGTCGTCTTCTCAACTAAAGAGAAGAGATACATTGGTAACGGAGGTCAAGTCACCTTCAAAACCCCAGTCAGTCGAGTGGGTGGAGCTCCCAGCTCAGCACGTGCCAATAAACTATACTCCTTCAAGGATGAGCATGTGGTCTCTCTATTCAAGTTACTCCAAAAGAGTAAAAAACTCAAATTACCAAAGGCCAGACGTCCTGAAGAAGTGGGAAAAACAGATGATCCTAGCTACTGTTTATACCACAGGAATGCTGGGACACCCTACTAAGAATTGATATATCTTCAAGGATGTTCTTCAGGCTCTGATTGACGAGAGGTACTTAAGCTCCGTCCAGAGTAGAAGAAGGTGATTGCAAACATGATAACTACATCACCTCTTCAATTAAGCCGGGATCTCCCATCAGCGCCAACCAGAGTGGTTCTCATCCTGAAAGGGAAACTAAGAGTGTTACTATTGATCCTCATAACCAAAAGGAAAAGGATATTGTTCGTATTCCTACTCCTCGAGGAGAGACAATGTGAGTCCATCCTGACATTGTCAAAAGCCAACAGTGGATGACTGTCATAAACAAGAAGTCAAAAGGTAAGACTAAAGCCTCTTCTAGTAATGTCGTGAGCATCTCTACAAGAGAAACCGAAGAAGAAGTCACACCCTCACTAGTTCAGGAGAAGAGGAGCCCGCCTTTGTTGTTGACACAGGCACACTTCCCATATCAAAGACTCGATCAGGCAAGCAGTACTTGAAACAGTATAGTAAACCGATGGGAAACTCTGTTGGCCCAGAGGCCTTCCACTCTAGTTTTGATGATGATTAACTCATGTAGTTATGTTTACTAATAATCTTGTGATGTTTAGTTTCAGATTCTTAACCAAGATATTAGTAGGTGATTAGCTTAAACAAAGGTGTTTTTAGAGCTTCTCACATGGTGATTCAAGAGCCCGAGCGTCAAAGTCTTATCTAGCACTCGTTGGAGTCAAGCTCGGTGGATCACGGTTTGGATCGAGTCGACTTGAAGACGGAGTTCGTCAAGAAGACTTCGGTACATAGTTTAGTTTTTGTTTTTAGATCCATTTGTAAAGACTAGATAGTGTGATATGCTCAAGCTCACAACGCACACACGTATTTCTAGTTTTATGTTTATTGGTTTTCGGTTTTTGGTTTAACTGATCTTTGTTTTCATGGATAGATAGTATTAAAACAAGTTTACATGGTTTTATATATATTAGATTTGTTCTATATACATCTACGCTTCAACTATTTAAACAAACTTAGTTTGATAGTCTATTTCATGAGTTTGATGTTTTGGTATTTTAACAAAACATAATTTCGGATTTAATATCAAAAACAATGATATATATATCTTTCATGCATATTGGAATTATATCCATATGCAACATGCTTCAAGTTGTTTAAATATCATATTTTTGTATTTGGATGAGTTTTAGACAAAACGAATTTTCAATTCAAAAATCCAAGTTTTAGAAAATACGAGTGTTGGTTTTCGACAAAATTTCTAAGTCACAAAAATGGTTCAAAAGTTTGAAATATGTGTTGAAATTTTTCACACATGTTTATATATCAATGTATTATACTGAACTTATTTTTGTGGATTTTTAGAGATTTTATGGGATTTTTTAGGATATTGAAAACCCAAGTTTTCTGTCCCTTATTGCTGCCTGCCAGGCTCTGGCGGTCGACCGGACCGGTCGACTGGACCCAGAGTCGGTCGACCAGACCGGTCGACCGACGTACACAAAACGTGCACGCTGGCCTGCCACTTGGGTCGGTCGACCGAGCGGTCGACCGACTACAAGTACCCCACTCTCGGGTGGGGGCGGTCGACAGACCGGTCGACCGTAAGGCTTGGACGATCGACCGAGCGGTCGATTGGCCAGAGAGCATTTGCTCTCTGGATTGGCACGGTCGACCGGGCGGCCGACCGGAGGCTCCAACGGTCAAATACCGCCAGCCGCCAGGGCTGAAAAACAGCCCCAACGGCTAGTTTTTCAATGGGGCTATTTATACCCCATTTGTAAGGGTTTTTGGTCAAGATTTTCAAGAAGAAAAATTCTCCTATCTACAAGTGTTTTATACAAGTTTTCAAAAGTGTTTTTAGAGCCAAAAGGATTCATCTTTATTTTTAAAAGGGTTGGAAAATTCAAGAAAAAGGAGAAACTTTGGAATTGATTTTTGATCTTCATTTTAATCTTATCCTAGTTATTTTCCCAATAGTTTTCTTTGAGTTTTTGATTTCCAAACTCTTTGTTTTTCACACTTGAGCTATATCTCCTATCCTATCTATTTAGGATCTTTATTTGTGAAGAAGTTATTTGTGGTTGAGATAGACCACCAAGTTGTAACCCTCTTTATTTGTGATATCCCTCTTGGGTAGAGGTTGATTTGGAGTGGTTATTAGCTCCCTCTAGTGAGAGGTGGAGTTGTGTTGGATTTGTATCCCTCTTAGTGAAGAGGTGGATTGTGGTTGTTTGGCTAGGTGCCTACCCCTCTTGTGTGAGGTGGTGATTGAGTTGGTTGTGCATTGCCTCTGTGAGAGGTTGTATTGGTTAGAGAGAGGAGTTGTGTACTCCCTTGTTGTATTGCCCCAAATCCTCAGTGGAGGTTCCCTGTGTGGGAGTCTTGTGTGGACAAGTTAGTGGATTGGAAATCATTCTGGGTGAAGGCGGGGACGTAGAGCTGGGTGCTCGAACCTCGAAACAATTCTTGGTGTTTGCGTTTGATCCATTGACTCTAACTCTCTCTCTTTACTTTGTGTCTTGCATCATGTCAATCATACTTATATGCTTGGCTTGTTTGTGTGTGCCTCACTTGTGCTTAACCACGAGAGCTTCATATAGCGCCTCAACTCTTATTCAGAGGAATCAAGAGGAGTTAGTCCAGAGCCCTTCACCGGGAATTCGGCTACACTCGTTGGTTGCATTAAGTGTAGTTGCTATTAAGTTTTAATTTCCGCATTTAGTTCATTAGATTAGCGGTACACCTATTCACCCCCCTCTAGGCGTACTTTCAATTGGTATCAGAGCCTACGCTCCTGATATTTGGTTTAACCACCTCGGAGTGTGATCTTGGTTTAGCTAATCTATCATTTGCATTTGCACATATATTGTTTGCACACACTCATGGACTTCATGACCCCACCTATGTTTGATACTTCCAACATTGTTGTTTGGAAGGCTAGGATGTCCATGTACTTGAAAACCCTAGGCTTGCATGTTTTCTTTGCCGCTACCAAGAAATCCTATCTTGGTAATAGCAAGCATATAGAGGCCAATGCACAAGCCCTTGAGGCACTTAGAAGCACGCTTAACAAAGAATATTTGTGCTTAGTTTCTAACTGTGATTCCGCCTTTGTAGTGTGGAACACGTTGACCACCTCCAAGCTTCAATTGCAAATCCAAACGGAGGATGAATCTAGTGGAGAATTCGAGCAACAATGCTACATGGTCCAAGGGAATGACTCCCTTGAGGTATATTCGGAATCTCAATTAGATAGTGATGATGCTAGTTCTTCAAGCAATGACTATGTTGATCCCAATGTCTTAAATGAAGAACTCTCTATTGTTTGTGAAAAATTGCTTGAAAAATATAATCTTTTGAAAAAGAAAAGTCTAGGACTTAACAATGAAAATAAAGATTTGCTTTCAAGACTTGATTTGGTTTTGCAAGAGAAGGAAGAGATTTCTAGTGAACGTGACTCACTTAAATCTCAACTAGACCTTGCCCTAAAGGAAAATGAAATTTTGAAAAATAGAAATGATTGCAATGAAGTTTATAAAGTTATAACTTCAAAACTTGATTTTGTTGTAAAAGAGAATGATTCTTTGAAAATAAAAATTGCTTCAATTTCAAAGGATTTAGAAGTTTGTTTAAAGAAAATGAATCTTTAAAAATTGATATCGATTCACATGTTTGCCATGCTAGTGTAGCTTCACCATCTAGCTCACCTATTGCATGCCACACTTCTTTTATAATTGAAATTGATATAAATTTGTTAAAGAAGAATATGGATTGCTTGGGCTCCACTTTGAGCCAATGTGCACTTAACCATACACGCTTGGAATCTATGTTTCGAAAGAAACAAGTTCCTTCTATGCATGCACACCATCCACGGCATACACATGCTTCGCACGTTCATGCACATCACACATTGTATGCTCATGTGTACACTTGTACACATTGTGGACGTAAGGGCCACCTTGCTAAATTTTGCTATGATCATATTCATGATTCAAATTTAGCAACTAAATTTGTTTGGGTTAGGAAAGGAACTAAGCCCCATGGACCCAAAAGAGTATGGGTGCCAAAAACCACCCCTATTGTATTTGATGTAGGTGTGGGCTCTCATATGACGTGAGAGTAATGGTGCCTTGAGGTGGATGCGTTCCGAGCTTAAAAGAGGACTATTTGGATGCATCACTTTTAAGGGGAGTTTGGTGGAGGACCACCTTATTTTGGAGACATAGAGAGTTGCCCTCTCGGTTTTGGTAACGATCTCTAACTCCCATTATTTTTACATGCTTCCATTTCATTCATTTTTAGTATGTTTTGATGTTTTATGATTAGTATGTTATATGCCATGAGATTTAGACTAGTGATATACATGTTTAGTTATTTGAGACACCCCTGTTTAATATAGATTTATATCTTTGTGTTCTCACATTTGTTTTAACAAATGTGTATGTTTTAGATCTATGCATGTGCATGTACATAATGATCATATGAGTTTTTGTTTTGATTTCTATGCTTCATGTTTTGAATATATGTTTAGATGTTTGTTTTCATTAAGACTTGGATATATACTTGTACAACTAATGAGCCACAAATAGATTATTACATGTTTGTGCTTGAACGCTCATTTGTACTTATTTGATGTACTAGTATAGTCTAGTTTTGATGATTCATGCATTTGACTTGTATTCCTATTTTATCCATGTTTTTCATGTTTATGTTTAACTTCATGTATATGTCTATCTTGTCTAAACTATTAGCTATACATATACATCCGTGAGCCACGTGCCTTCATGCATATATTTTTTGTGGACTCGTTTATATTTGGATATGTATGTATACGGTAGTTTGTACATGACATACATATACCTTTGAAGAATTCTAGTTTTGATGATTTTCATGTTTTAAGGAATTTCCTATTGAGCTTAATTGTCTAGTTTCATGATAATGTGTTTCACATATTCCTTGTTCACTCACTTCATTTTATTTTTTCTCATGATTTTGTTTTCATGAGTATTATATGTACTTTATAGATTTCGAGTGTTTAGTGATCATGTGATTTACATAGTTTTCATGGAAAATATTTTGTTTTATTCCTTACTTGAAGGATTTCGTACTAGTTTACAAATTTTCTTTTAACTAGTCCGTATTCTTCACATGGTAGAGTTTTCAAACATATTTTATTCTCAAACCTATTTTTGAAAACCCTATCCATTTAAGGGCGGTTGGTTAGGCGACCATGCCTTGTATGTTCATATTGAAAATCCTTTTAAACATGTGCATGAAATGGGTGGAAAGGTAATATGAGTTATACACTTATCTTATTTTGTGTTCAATTGATATCATTGGATTGTTTCAATTGATATCACTATTGACATTTTTTTTGTATACTCATATATGTTTTTATATATGTATGCTTCAAATTTCAAATAGTATCAATTTCGATTGGTATTTAATTTTTCATATATATATATATATGCTTTATTTGTGCTTACTATATCTCTATATCTTTGAGCACAAATTTTGGTTATGCTAAGCTTGATTTCTTTAATGACTATTTTATTTCAATTGATTATATTTCAATTGGTATCATGTACAAGCTTATGCATTATTTTATTTGGTATTTCATAAAGGGGGAGAAAATTCATATTTCTACTTTCAATTGGAATTTCACCTTTCAATTGGTTTGGTATTCTACTCCCACACTTTATGTTAAAAATGATTGAAAAAGGATATTGATTATTTTTGGTATCATATGCTATTAATGAAAAATTATCTTCAATTGGTATCCATATATTTCAATTGGTATCTATTGATCTATTCATTTCAATTGGTATCCATGTAAATTTAAATTGGTATCAAAATTTCATTGTCATTTCAATTGGTAATATGTTTCAATTACAATTAGAATTCAAAATTTATATTGTTTAGTTACAATTTGGATTCTTAAAAATGTTTTGATATGAATTGTCTATATGCAAGGGGAGCTTAACATCTCTTCTACATATAGATTCATGTTGAGTGTATCTTATATTGAGGAGCTTGACAACTCTACTTTATGCGGTACACGTGTGTAGGGGGAGCTTCACATCTCTTCTTATGCATTGCATATTATGCGTTATGTGAGTTAGGGCTTGTCATCCTTTCTTCATGTAATGCATATATGTAGGGAAGTTAACTTAGCGTCTTCCTCTTCATGAATTTATATCGCATTGTTTTGTATTATGTTTTACCCCTTTGTTGATGATTGATAAAAAAGGGGAGAAGTATTTGGAGAAGTATTTGGTATATATGCATGTTTTCCTTTCTTTATTCAAAGGGGGAGAAGTATTTGAGTTTATATGCATATTTATGTTTTGATGTTTTGTTGTTATTGATATCAAGAGAACATGTTTTGTTTTATTGGTATGTTTTATTTTATTGGTATCAAGAGCATTTATTTAAGAACATGTTTATGTTAAAAAGAAAAAGGAATTTATTTTAAAAAGTTTGGTATCTAGAGCATGTTCATTGTTTTATGCATGCTCATGTTTGATATTCATTGCATATATTTATTGTTTATTGCTATGCATGAGTTAAGGGGGAGCTTCTTTGAAGCTTTACTTTAATCCATGCATATATAACTCCATGAGTTTTGTCATCATCAAAAAGGGGGAGATTGTTGGCCCAGAGACCTTCCACTCTAGTTTTGATGATGATTAACTCATGTAGTTATGTTTACTAATAATCTTGTGATGTTTAGTTTCAGATTCTTAACCAAGATATTAGTAGGTGATTAGCTTCAACAAAGGTGTTTTTGGAGCTTCTCACATGGTGATTCAAGAGTCCGAGCGTCAAAGTCTTATCTAGCACTCGTTGGAGTCAAGCTCGGTGGATCACGGTTTGGATCGAGTCGACTTGAAGACAGAGTTCATCAAGAAGACTTCGGTACATAGTTTAGTTTTTGTTTTTAGATCCATTTGTAAAGACTAGAGAGTGTGATATGCTCAAGCTCACAACACACACACGTGTTTCTAGTTTTCATGTTTATTGGTTTTCGGTTTTTGGTTTAACCGATCTTGGTTTTCATGAATAGATAGTATTAAAACAAGTTTACATAGTTTTATGTATATTAGATTTGTTATATATACATCTACACTTCAACTATTTAAACAAACTTAGTTTGATAGTCTATTTCATGAGTTTGGTATTTTGGTATTTTAACAAAACATAATTTCAGATTTAATATCAAAAACAATGATATATATATCTTTCATGCATATTGGACTTATATCCATATGCAACATGCTTCAAGTTATTTAAATATCATGTTTTTGTATTTGGATGAGTTTTAGACAAAACGAATTTTCAATTCAAAAATTCAAGTTTTAGAAAATACGAGTTTTGGTTTTCGGCAAAATTTCTAAGTCACAAAAATGGTTCAAAAGTTTGAAATATGTGTTGAAATTTTTCACACATGTTTATATATCAATGTATTATACTAAACTTAAATTTTGTGGATTTTTAGAGATTTTATGGGATTTTTTAGGATATTAAAAACCCAAGTTTTCTGTCCCTTATTGCTGCCTGCCAGGCTCTGGCGGTCGACCGGACCGGTCGACCGGACCCAAAGTCGGTCGACTGGACCCAGAGTCGGTCGACTGGACCGGTCGATCGACATGCACAAAACATGCACGCTGGCCAGCCACTTGGGCCGGTCGACCGAGCGGTCGACCGACTGCAAGTACCCCACTCTCGGTTGGGGGCGGTCGACCGACCGGTCGACCGTAAGGCTTGGACGGTCGACCGAGCAGTCGACCGGCCAGAGAGTATTTGCTCTCTAGATTGGCACGGTCGACCGGGCGGTCGACCGGAGGCTCCAACGGTCAAATTTTTGACCGTTGGCGGTTGACCGAGCCGGTCGACCGCTAGCTGCCAGGGCTGAAAAATAGCCCCAATGGCTAGTTTTTCAATAGGGCTATTTATACCCCATTTGTAAGAGTTTTTGGTCAAGATTTTCAAGAAGAAAAATTCTCCTATCTACAAGTATTTTATACAAGTTTTCAAAAGTGTTTTGAGAGCCAAAAGGATTCATCTTTATTTTTAAAAGGGTTGGAAAATTCAAGAAAACGGAGAAACTTTGGGATTGATTTTTGATCTTCATTTTAATCTTATCCTAGTTGTTTTCCCAATAGTTTTCTTTGAGTTTTTGATTTCCAAACTCTTTGTTTTCCACACTTGAGCTATATCTCCTATCCTATCTATTTAGGATCTTTATTTGTGGAAGAAGTTGTTTGTGGTTGAGATAGACCACCAAGTTGTAACCCTCTTTATTTGTGGTATCCCTCTTGGGTAGAGGTTGATTTGGAGTGGTTTTTAGTTCCCTCTAGTGAGAGGTTGAGGTTGTGGTTTGCTCCCTCTAGTGAGGGGTGGAGTTGTGTTGGATTTGTATCCCTCTTAGTGAAGAGGTGGATTGTGGTTGTTTGGCTAGGTGCCTACCCCTCTTGTGTGAGGTGGTGATTGAGTTGGTTGTGCATTGCCTCTGTGAGAGGTTGTATTGGTTAGAGAGAGGAGTTGTGTACTCCCTTGTTGTATTGCCCCAAATCCTCAGTGGAGGTTCCATGTGTGGGAGTCCTGTGTGGACAAGTTAGTGGATTGGAAATCCTTCTGGGTGAAGGCGGGGACGTAGAGCTGGGTGCTCGAACCTCGAAACAAATCTTGGTGTTTGCGTTTGATCCATTGACTCTAACTCTCTCTTTACTTTGTGTCTTGTATCATTTCATATTGTCATATCATACTTATATGCTTGGCTTGTTTGTGTGTGCCTCACTTGTGCTTAACCACGAGAGCTTCATATAGCGCCTCAACTCTTTTTCAGAGGAATTAAGAGAAGTTAGTCCAGAGCCCTTCACCGGGAATTCGGCTACACTCGTTGGTTGCATTAAGTGTAGTTGCTATTAAGTTTTAATTTTCGCATTTAGTTCATTAGATTAGCGGTACACCTATTCACCCCCCCTCTAGGCGTACTTTCAAACTCCCCCCAGCCAGCTGAAGAGACAATCAAGCAGCCTACGAAATCATCCATGAAAATAGAAAGAGCTTTGTTATGTCAAAGCTCTCTAGAAAAGCGGTGTGGGACCATTAACTCTCTTCCGTTTTGATATCTTAGCTCAGCTAGCCAACATCTCTGCTCGAATAACTCTTTATGAACTCCTAAGACTTTCCAAGTCTACAAGGGATGCCTTGAGAGAAGCATTAGCAGATGCAGAGGTTTTCATAACCCAAATTCCTGCTATGTACAGAGAGGAAGATGGCAGACATTGCCACCACATCTCGAAGCAGTTTTCGTGTATCACCTTCACCCCATAAGACATGCAAGTTAAAGGGAAACATGACAGACCCCTGTATTATACGGTACATTGGATCATCTGAAATGAGTCATATTCAAGTTAATCCGTGATCTGCGTTGAGCATTATGGCCCACAGGGTCATGTAGCATTGGGGGATCCCCACCCACTGATTAAGCACCACTTAGATAACCATCTATGGCTTCAACGCCAATGGTACATGCCCGAAGGAAAAAAATAAAGTTAGATGTCAAATAGGGGACCTGAGATCCAAGGTGATGTTGACGCTGACACCTCGTACAACTTGCTGCTAGGATGACCTTGGATCCACCACAACTCCATCGTCCCATCTACTCTTTATCAAGTGATGAAATACGTTGATGAAGAGGGGAAAGTGAGAACGTTGATTGCTGAAAGGCATCTGTTCAAGAGGGCTGAGAATTACTTCACTGATTCTCTCCTCTAACAAGATTCTCTTGAGGCTGATGAGAATCTACACCCCGACTCTGGCAACGACAGAGCCAGAAGAAAAAGAGTGTCTCTAGAAAATAAATCCTATTATAACGAGCATTGATAAGCTTGATTTCAATGCCACCGATAATGTTAAAGGCGAGTGGTTTATCAATGAAAATCTAGATTTGGCTTACTTTTTCAAATTTGCTTCTGATTCTGTACCGCAGACACTAGTACTGATTTGGACAGTGATCCTTGGTTAGCAATGGATGCCTGACATCATTGCATGCACCAATAAAGTCATCCCTTATGGTACGTAAAAAGATCACCGACAAATGCAAAGCTCTCTTTGAAGTACCAGCCAAGCAGAAAGGTCAAAAGCCAATCCTATTTGGAAGAATCGAGTTTGAACCTATAGCTTCTGAAAACTCAGGGGGTGGGTCTGAATCTCCATCTTCCATTATGGACAAAAGTCATGTCACATGATGGAAAAAATGGGGTATAATCTTACCAATGGATTGGGCCTTAATTTTGGCAAAGCAAAGCAAGCATTACTCCGTTCATTTGTACCAAAAGGCTAAGATCCCAACTACTATCACAAGACTCAGAGAGGACTTGGTTATGTGTTTGCATCAGTCTTGTCAGATTCTAAATCTGAAGAAGAAGTCTATAATGACAGCTCATCAACAACATCATCGTGGGACTCAGATGTCAGCATCAGTGTTATCTTCGAAAGTCTCTAGGTGAACATGGTATCAGCCAGTCATTTAGAGGATGATGGAGAAGGTATTATTGAATCTGAAGAATTAATCCAGTCAGACTCTGATCCATGAATTAAACACTTAAATACTCTTTGAAATGTACGCTTTGAACAACACGAACCGCCCACTGAGGATAAAGTAACTTAGATAAATCTTGAAAATGAGGCTAACCCCAAACCCATTTGCATAAGCGAAAGCTTGTCACTTTCTGAGAAAGAAGGCTTAATACATCTCACATGAGTGTATAAAAATGTCTTTACTTGGAATTATGAGGACATGTTCGGACTTGATCCCTAGATTGTCATGCATCACCTCAACATCAACCCGGACGCCAAGCCCGTCAAGCAACAGTTCCGTCCCGAGATTATGGAAGCAATTGAATCAAAAGTCAAGTAGCACATAGACTCTGGTTTAATCAGGGAAGAGCAACATCCTGATTGGGTGGCCAACATAGTTCCTATCCCCAAAAAGAATGAAAAGATCCAAATTTATATCGACTTCCGAGATCTAATGTTACTTGTCCTAAAGACAAGTTTTCTCTTCCAATTACAGATGTCATGATTGACAATACGTGCGGGTTTGAAAGAATGTCCTTCATGGATGGCTTCTCAGAGTATAATCAAATTAAGATGTACCCTGAAGATAAAAAGCACACATCTTTTAGGATGCCTTTGGGAGTACACTACTATACAGTAATGCCCTTTGGTTTGAAGAATGCTTGTGTGACATATCAACCGCCATGAATTCGATCTTCCATGAGCATATATGTAAGACCATAGAATGCTATATCGACGACATCACTGTGAAAAGTCGTAACAAAAATGATCATCTCGCAGATTCAAAAGAGTGTTCGACATCATGCGGGCTCACCTGTTAAAGATGAACCCAACTAAGTCCTTCCTGGGGCTAGCCAGTAGCAAAATCCTTGGATTTGTCGTTACATCCAAAGAAATTTATCTGGATCCAGAGAAAGTCTGCGCCATCCAAGAGATGCAACCTCTGAAAAATCCTTAAGGAACTCAATAGCTTACAGGGATGATTAGCTTATATCCAGATATTTATATCGAATCTTTCTGGAAGTTGCCAACTTTTTGCCAAACTAATGAAGAAGGGAGTCTCATTTGTTTAGGACAGTGCTTGCCAACAAGCATTCAAAGAGATCAAGGAGTATCTCACACACCCTCCCGTTTTGGTAACTCTAGTGACTGTGTACGTGCATTGCACATTTTGTATCACATATATCACATTTTTTCATTTATTTTAAAATAAAATTCTATTTTTTAATGTATTTCCATGTTCAGTGGTATGCAGTGTAATTAACGAAGAAAATGAAAAGATTGACAGATTTATACAATTAAATCTAAACAATTCAAAAGATCAAGCAAATCAAGGAATTAATTCAAAACTAAAAGTTCTAAAAGCTATCTTATCTGAAAACTGGATATATCAGATAAGATAATATCATCAAATTTCAAGAAAAAATATGGATTGTTTGAAAACCCTATCAGTTTCACTGAAGATAAATGGATATCTTATCAATTCTAGGAGGCAAACTAAAAATATAAGAGGATAAATGAATAGAGATAAGATCAATGGATGAGATGAAGCAATTTAGATTCAGATTTAGACTGGATATATTTTAGTACTTTAGTCATAACTTTCGCTGCTGAAACTCAAATCTGATGATTTAGGATGTTCCAGAAAGAAGACTTAAAGGGCTACAATTATTATGTTGATCACTCTTTTCAAATCTATCGTTTGATAAGTTATATTCGGCAATAAATAATAAGCTACAGATTAGAATTGAATTTCTACATAAAATTTTGGATAAATCAAATCAAGTTTGGTGATAAAGGGAGGATTCAAATTCAAGAATAGCCAGCTCTCCTATCTTTATACGCTTCCTATCCCTCTGATTTTCTCTTATAAATACCCTCATACCTCGAAGGCAGAAGGACATCATCTCAGGGAGAGAGCTTTACTTTAGGTTTTTCTTTTCTTCTTCAATGTAATTTTTATTTTTTTATTTTTCTTTTTAGACTAGAGAGAGTTACATGATTAAAAGAGAGGAAGAGTTATTATAGAGTGATATTATTATAATCCTTTCTCAAGAAACTTATATTGAAGGTGACAATCAATGGAGGTTTCCTACTTTTCTTCATTGTGCTCGATCTCGTCGAAGCCTTACTTTTCTTTATTCTTTTCTATTACTTCGCTTTACTTCATATTAAGGTAAATTTTTGTTATGATTCAAACAGTAGAGGTAAATATTCTTCTTTTATTTCTTTTTATTTCTGATTTTAGCAACTTTTCTTTATCTCTTTTTGTTTTCTTTTCTTTAATAACTAAAACAACACCACCACCATGTCTTCTTCTATCATCTTCTTCTTAACTGAAGTTTTTTATTTTTTTTATATACTGAGAAGATAAGTATTAACTAGTTTTGATAAATTAAAAGAAGAAACTTACATAACACTTCCATCGTCGTCCCTCCTTGTGGATCTATGACCCTTCAGCTCTAGGCTACACGGTAGAATTGAGGACCTAGCATTATTCCTAAAAATTTTATTTTTCTTTGTAGGTTTGATTCGATCATAATTTTGGCGCCGTTGTCGGGGAGGGACGGTAAGTTCTTTTTTCTTTTTGATTTAATTTAACAATGTAAGTCTTTTTCTTCTCTATTTTGATGTACAGAGGCTAATTACAGAAAACTAGGAGCTGCAGTGGACATATTGATCTCTGTGCCTCTGTCCAAGAAAACAGAGCATCAGAGCCCATAATTGTGGTGAACTACTAACTGTAGTTTCTTACAGATTGCTTGATTTTTGGAGATTTAAATCTCTATAATTAGTTTATCTGTTTAACTCACTCTATACATGTTTCTAATCAACAATAACTTGTTGCTTTGTAAATGCTAAAAAATGTTTAGACTCTTACATCTTAGGGCATCTGTCTATTTCGTTTCTTTACATTACTATTGAAGAGTGTTGGATAAAAGGCATGTGTGCATTGCATATAGTTTAGGAAACATATTTTGAGTGATTCATATTGCTTTAATGTTACCTTTGCTATATACTTGCATATGAGTATGAAAACGATTTAAGGGCATATCCTTAAACAAGATAAGGTGGAGAAGTCATTACCCTTCCTTAACTCACAAACCATCTCTTCACTCACTAACCCATCCTAACTCAAAATTGAGTAGACGTTGGCCCTAGGGATATCTCAGGCTCAAATAGGGATTGTTCTAAGGGGGAAGTTATTGAAGTTGACCCTTACCAAATCGGTATCGAAGGTTAGGGATTAAGGGGCGAAACCTCGAACGCTAGTGGTTTGGCATAATTAGGCCCGTCGCTTTAAGCGTGAATCCTCCCACCAATCTTGCCCCTACCTGGCAGATTAACTTGCGGTCAGGTTCTGCAATATACCTCCTGTGGATAATCAACAGTTAGGAGTCGTTTAGGTCTAAGCTCTACCCTAACATAGGCTAGATTTTTTTGTTTTCTTATTTGTTTATATGTTTGTTTTTTTATTTTTGTTTGTTTTTGTTTGTTCTTGTGAAAATGGATTATAATTACAATTATTATGATTATAACTCAAATCCATATTTCACCCCAACCTCTTTTAATTTGAATATTACCAACCCGGCATTACAAAACTTTAACTTTAACCAACCAAGTATGCCAGACTGGTCTTATCTGAATCAATATATGCCCCAATTCCAGTATTATGAACAAGAATCTGATAATTATTAACACTTTTCACCAAGTCGGTAGGGATACAATTCCCCTGAGTCTTTAATAACTTAACCAATAAATAGCTTTATATACTCTATACCAACATGAACCTATAGAAGAAAAATCTTCTTTAGAAAAGACTTTTGAAGCCTTTCTTGAGTCCACACGACAATTACAAAACATAACGGACTCAATTATCCCAAACAATTCCCAAATCCAAGATCCTTACTCTAATTTCCAAGTCCAACCATAACAAGAAGAACATGTTGACTTAGAAAAGAGTATGAAATTCATGATTCAGTCCAAAAATGATATTATTCAATCCCAAACGGATTGTCTCCAATCTCTCAATAGGTGAGTCATTTGGTCAACACAATTAATGATTAGAATGAGAAAACTTTACCAACATATTTTCAACCATTCTTGATTCTCCTATCCATATTGATGAAGAATCATGGTATCTTAGAGATTTTAACTAATATTCAATTTCACCACATAATTTTGAACTTGACCAATATCAATCCATTGACAAATTGGCAAGTTTTCATTTCAATGAGATTGAACTTGAAGATGAATGTGACACTGATTTCCATAGTTGTGATTTAGTGTCACTTTTTGAATCTATGTTGACTCTGGTATCCTTACCCGATTTGGACCCAATTCTGAAACCAACACTGATTCCTATCCGTATAGAGCTTGCACATGAACCACCTATATTGGATATTCACATTTCATTGTTGGAAAATGAATGTTAACTTAAATTCTATGATTTGGACCAAACTCATGAACCAACTCCGACTCTCAAACCTAAACGTAATTTAAGTTTTATTCTCAAGTCGGTTTCGGTTTCTATTCCTTTCATTATTGAGCCCAAATCATCCATTCATAAAATCACATTTCATAGTTGGACCAAGGTGTAGATCGATATGACTCTATGATGATATCCCAAGATTGGTCATTTAACCGAAAAAAATTTCATGCTAGGATCTTGCATGATCCTATTCATATTGAGGATTATAAAATGTTAATAGGAAATAGGTGATGAAAGGTGGTTTCCATGAAAATTCACAGTATCTAAATTGGGCAGAAACGCTTGGCCCAATGAGACCACCATAGGAAACACCACCTTAAGGTGACAATTTACCTTCCCTTTTTCCTTTTTCATGTATTATTGCATTTCATTCAAACATTGATGACAATGCATGAGTTAGGTGTAGGGGAAGGTCTACTAACATAATAACTTTACTAATTTAAAAAATAATATTCTTTATTTAAAAAATTTTTAAAAAGAAAAATAATACTTTGACTTATTTTCCTAATAAATTAAGTTAATTTTAAGGAATAAGAGAATCATAATTAGAATTTTTTATACTTGGTCAAAATAAAATTATTTGTTGACTTTTTTTATACTTGGTCAAAATAAAATTATTTGTTGACTTTGTAGTTAGGAAGAAAGATTGAAAAAGTAATTTAGTCTTGATTTTTGCCTTGATAAAATATGCATACTTTAAACACTTACGAACTTAGGGTTCTAAAATAAAGATTCTTATGCCTTATAAAAAAAGAAAGAAAATATATATATAATAAGAATCCTCTGATTAAGCTGGGTTTTTGTGCCTCATAAAGCATAATTATTCACACCTAAAAGTGGTTCATTATCAAATAAAATTCTTAGTTTTGTGGCATTGTTTGCTCAAGTATTAAGTCCTGGGGTGTTTTCTCACCTGGTGCCCTAAAACCGTCGGTTTGGGAGTCACTGACTAAGGCTCATTACAGGGGAGAATTAGAAAGCCTAATAGAGCTAAGGAATATTACCGCCATAAATGAATAGAGTTATATATAATGAGGCATAAGAATTAGAGTTGAAAAATCCTGAGTCAAATTTTCACGGTCACAAGGTGCATATGACTTAAGGTAAAATAATAGACTAATGAGAAGTACAATTTTAACCCTTATCTTAATTGAAAACAAATCTTTGAATAGAGACTAAGTTTAAAAATTACTAAATTTTGATAATCCTATGACTTATAGGTTACTTAAATTATTACATTGATACTTCAAATATCTTTTCCTTTCAAAATGCATTTTAAAAATAATACTAACAATTCATTTCTTTTTCTTCATAGATTTTGTGGGTGTATGATTAGTCTACAAATTTGCATCATTATATCGCATTTTCCTACCGATTTATGAATAAATGACGCTTTTCACCCGTATTTTGGTCTATTTTGCAGATAATCAAAAGTTCAAGGGCATATGTGTAATAAGATCTAAATTATACCCATTTTGAATAATTAAACTGGATTTCTTGGAGGTCAAGATAGAGAGCTTCAATTTATGGACCTGAGACGGGAGATCAGAGAGCAGTAGCTAGGATTTCTCTCTTTTTGTGTAATATAGTATAAGTGTTATTCTTTTCTTCTTCTTTCTTTTGTGTTTTCATTTCCTTTTAGATTCATGTATTAGGGTAGAGATGATTCAGAGAGAAAAAGAGAGAGATTAATGTAAGAGATGGTGACAATATATGTAATCTTCCTCCTTTCTTCAATGGTTTATTCTCTAACCTCTAACATGACTAGCTAACTTTCATTTCATGGCAATCTAACTACTAACTACTAATCATCTAACCTCTTTTTTATAATCCTCATGAATCTAATAGATCTACAAGGTCTTGCTTTTGCAAGAGCCATTGATGGCTCGTGCTGATGGATTCTATCTAACTTGCTGGCCAAGCTAACTCTCTCTTATTTCATGCTTGCTTTTAATAGTTTTGATGATCTAAGACTTGTATTAGCTTGTTCTTAATGCAAGTTTTGAATGTGAGGAAATCATCTTATGTACCATGCTTAGTATTGTCTCTTGAAGCCGAGGACTAGTAATGGTCAAGGATCCATGTGAGGTAACTATCACTAAGAGGTTAGCATGATTAGTGGAGCATTTAGTAGTTAGTTGCCATGAATCTTCTTCTTTTTTTTATTTTATTTTCAAACCTTTTTTCAACATAAAAATACCATTTTTATTTCATGTTGTTTTCATCTCCTATTTCTTCTACTTCTTCTTTTCTTTTCTTTTGTTTTCAAAATCATTTTCCAAAATCTCTTCTTATTTCATTTTCTTTTATTATTTTTCTATTTTCTTGTTTGCTTCCACCAATTCACAATCACTTCTTATTTATTTTTCACATCGCCGTTTTCATAACTTTCTCACCTATCGCTTCTGGATTTCTTTTCTTTTTCTTTTTCTCATTCTTTAACAAAGAAAAACTATTAACAATCGACGTGAATAAAAACTGTTAATGCTTCTATCGCCTCCCTTCCCTGTGGATTCGACCTATTGAGCCAATGCTATAACGGAAGTATCGAGGGAACATTTGCACACATACAAATTATACTGATTTTATAAAACATACATTTTCAAGTGCTTGGTTCCCCCCGATCAAATTATTGGCGCAGTTGTCGGGGATGGGAATGGTTTATATTTACGTTTTTGTTAACATTTTCTTCTTGTTTGGTGTGCAGGTCAATCTTTACAAAAATTTAGCATTGCAGAGTATAGTTTTGCTTGCATTTCCCTGCTCTAGAAAGCAGGCACCCTGCTTTCTTATTTTTGTCGCGAAAAAGCCAAAAAGGCTGTGGAAATGCAGAATTGTTGTGGCATCTGAGCTTCATCTTTTGCAGGGTTCTTACAAGTTGTATATATTGATATATTCTGCTGCTAATTTTTTGCTTTGATTGCCTATACACTGTAATAAATTAAAGAACTAAAATATGGTAATTAGACGATTTTAAAATGGTTTAGACATTTACATTTAGGCACGTGTCAATTCAATTCCAATATACTGTATTTTGTTCTGTTGTTGTAATTTGGAATGAGGTGTACATATGGCATTGCATATAGTATAGGAAAAACACGTGGGTGATTTACTCACTTTATGTTATACTCTTCTCTATATTGCACACATGCACAAATTGAAATTAAGAAAACTCAATATATGATAAGGTGGGGAGTTTATCACCCTCCTCAGCCCAAAAACCACCTTCCTACTCACACAACCCAAGCTGTAATAAAAATTGATAGACGTTGCCCTTAGGGACATCTCAGACTCATTAAGAGATTGACCGAGGGTGAAACTTGTTTGAATCTTACTATTGTAAAATCGATGTCTAAGATTGGGGATTAAGAGGTTACGCCTTGAAGATGTCATAGTTTGGCGTAATTAAGGCCCGTTGCTTATGCATAATTATCTCCCACCGTATTTTGCCCCTACCTGTTCGATTAGCTTGTGATCAGATTCATACAACAATCTCCCCGGGTAATCGACAGTTAAGAGTCGTCTAGGTCTAGGTCAACCTTAGAATAGGCTTGGTTTTGATTTTTTTTTTCTTTTTGTTTGTTGGTTGCTTTTTTTTGTTTGTGATTGTTTGTGAAATGGAATTCAACAATAATAATTTTTCAATCCTAATATGAATCTATATTTCACACCGACCTCATTTGACTAGGTTAACTCCAACCCGGCTTTTTATAACATGAACTAATCAAATAAGTCAGATTTGATTTATCCAACTCAATATAACCCATATCCCTATTCTAATGACTATAATTTTCAAAATAATTTTTACTCTTCACAGGGTCAATGGGGATTCACCTCCCCCAAATCAAATTTTCAACCACCTTATCCACAATTTTCATAAATTTCACAATATTCATTTCCTGATTTTGCTTCCTATACTCCTTTTTCAGAACCATACATAGAAGAAAAATCTGAGTTAGAAAAGAGTATACAAGCCAACATGCAAGAGATTGAATGACAATTTTAGAAAATATTGGCCTCCCCAATTTCACAATATTTTTAAGAGTCTTACTCACTCTCACCTTTTCAAAATGATCAAACATCCATCTTGTAATTGACTAAGAAACTCTTGCGTGAGTCCAAGCGACAATCTCAAAACCTGTTGGACTCACAATCTTCACAATTTTTTCAAAATCAAGATTCCTATACTCCCTTTCTAGAACAACCATTCGAAGAAAAATCTGAGCTAGAAAAGAATATAGAAATCTTGCATGAGACCTCACAACAATTTCAAAAAATTTTTGCTCAGTCTATCGATAAGTTAGAAACACAACTGAGTCAATTGGTCAACATTCATAGGAATAAGAAAACTCACTTTTATCAACCTTTGACAAATTCAGATATTTTTAACTCTATCGATCTAGATCAAAAATCATGTTATTTTGGAAACCAAGATTCAATTTCAGCACAACCATTTGAACTTGACCAATATCAAAATTTGAGAACTACATTGACATTTTGGCAAGTTATTCATTTTCTAAATTTGAACTTGAGCATAATTATGATCATAAACCTCAACTTGGTAATTCAATTTTACTTTCTGATTCACTATGGACTCTGCTATCTTTACCTGATTTCAATCCTTCTTCCGAGTCAGCATTGGATCCTTCCCATTCATCATGAAATTGAATCACCACTCTTTATTGATCATCATATTGAACTTGATCAATACCATACTTTTGAAAATCTCATTGACAAATTGGCAAGCTCTCATTTTTATAAAATTGAACTCAATCAAAAATGTGACCTAGATTCTCATATTTGTGATCCAGTTCAAATTTCTAAATCAATATTGACTCCTATTTGCTACCTCATTTGAGCAACATTTTAGAGTCAGTTGTGATTCCATACCTGTCATTCTTGAACTTGAATCACTATTCTTAGAAAGTTACATTCCATTGTGGAAAAATGAATGTGAACTTAAATTTCAACTTCTTGATTTGGACACGATTCCTGAACCAGTTTTGACTCCTGAACCTTTACTTGATTTAAGTCAAATTTTGAATTAGTATTGGCTCTTGTACTTTTTGAGTCCACTCAATCATTCCATCTTTTCACACTACATTTTGGGACAAGGGTGTTAATAAAATTGACTCTGAAATTATTTTAAAAATTTAAAAATTAGGTGGGATAAAACTTATAATAAAAATCATTCAAATATACATCATTTTAGTAGGTTGTATTATAGAGGCCTATGGTGGGTTCCTCCAAACTCCATGAAAATTGGATTGTGCCGCATTTTGTAGACCAATTAGACCACCACCGAAACCATCATCTTGAGATAATTTTTCCTTCCCTCTCTATTTATCTCATGAATACATACATTCACGATGCATTGTGGACAATGCATGAGATAAGTGTGGGGGAGGGTTTACACATAGAGTTTTTTTTAGATTTTCTTTCTTTTTCACTTCTTTTAGGATAATTTTAGAATTTTTTCTTTTTGTATAGGAATTTTTTCCTTTCTTTAAAAACTTTTTGAAACAAGAGATAAAGTTTTGATCTATTTTTAAGAAAATTAAGATGATCTTAGAAATTAAGGAAGCCTTAATTATCACATCTTAAACCTAATTGAAATAATAGATCTTGTTTAAAACTATAGGCTAAATAAGATAAATTGAAAAGATAATTTTATCTTGAATTTTTTGCCTTAGATAGTATGCACTTCACACTTACATGTTTTTGAATGGAAATAAAGACCTAAAATGCATAAAGTAAAAATAAATAAAAAAGAAATATATGATATACATGAAAAAAAATCACTTATTAAAGCTGGATAACTATGCCTCAAGAAGCATAAGTATTTACACCTAACAATAGTCAAAAGAAATAAATAATCCCCTAAGTTTTGTGGCCTTATTTATTCGAGTTCTTGAACCCAAGGGATGTTTTCTAATCTGGTGCCCTAAGACTGTCTGGTCTGGGAGTCATCGATTAAAGGCTTACTACCTGGGTAAAGTAGAAAGCCTAAGAAAACTAAGGGAAGATAAAAATATATAAAGTGTGTGTGTGTGGGGGAGGTGTGTGTGTGTGTGTATATATATGGCTTGATGGTTGAGCTGAAATCCCAGAAATCTTTACTATTACAAAGTGCATATTATCTAGGTTTTATGAAAGATAAAATATTCAATCTAGTTTTGAATTCTTATCTTAATTGTAGACAAGATCTTGCATATAGACTTAGTTTAGGGAAGAATAATTTTTGATGGACTTATGATCTTAAATCGCTTATATTTTTGCAAAAATATTTTGAAAATTTGTCTCTCTTTCAAAATGCTTTTTCAAAACACTAACATTTGCCTTCTTTCTTTATAGATTTTGTGGGTGTAATCCGCTGAAAACCGTCAGGAGACAAAACTCTTCCTTTAGGGGTAACCTAGAGGTTTAACGGCTTGTTGCACATGCTCAGTGCAATCGCGTCACCTGTGAAAGTGGTTTAATAACTTTCTTAGTTTAGTTTTTTTCCTTTTCTTGCTTTGCTCGGGACGAGCAAAAGATAAGTGTGGGGGTGTGATTAGTCTACAAATTTGCATCATTATATTGCATTTCTACCGATTTATGAATAAAATGATACTTCTCACTTTGGTCTATTTTGCAGATAATCAAAAGTTCAAGAGCATATAGGTAATAAGAGCTTAATTATACCCATTTTGGGTAATTAAACTGGATTTCTTGGAGGCCAAGATAGAGAGCTTCTAGAAGATGTATTGGATCCCATATGTGAAGACATATCTAGAGACATGCATGTCTAAATATTGCAAAATCAGATACATATAGAAGGTTCTAGAAGCCAGACGAACCATGTGACCAAAATTTAGGGTAATCAGCCCTAATTTTGCCGCAAAAATGCCATGAAAACGCGGTATTTTTGTGGGCCCACGCGTCGAATTTTAACGTGTGGCTTCATCTCGTCTTCTAGATCCTTCCTATGCCTATAAATACTGTATTTATGGACCTGAGACAGGAGATCAGAGAGCAGTAGCTAGGATTTCTCTCTTTTAGTATAGTGTAGTGTAGGTGTTATTCTTTTCTTCTTCTTTCTTTTGTATTTTTATTTCCTTTTAGATTCATGTAGGGCAGAGATTATTCAGAAAGAGAAAGAGAGAGATTGATGTAAGAGATGGTGACAATCTATACTAGCAATGTGGGTCAATGTTACTGCTTTTGCGATTCTTCTGTACTAGTAAAGTGGCTATACGGGTCGTATCCAAAGGTAGGAGAGCGATGAAAGCTTGACACGGTTTCTTTGTTCAAGAAAAGAGAAGTTCTTTGTTTCAAATAAAGAATTTGAAAATGAAAACAAGTTGGTTTCAAGAATTGTTTAGAATGTCTTAGTGGTTTGTAAAAGTGAGTTTTTCTAGATGGTAAAAATGCATGGCTAACTTTCTACTAAGCATTCCCACTAATCCCTAACTTCTTGAAGATGTAGCCTCATGATGGATCATAGGCAAGCATAACCTTTATGCATAGGAACTATTCACATTGGGACCGAATGAAAGTCCTTCCGTTAACTTAGTTTCACACGGTAAAACTTGGACATTCTCTTATCAAGATCTAATAGAAGGCGAGAATAAGGGAAGAAACAAGTGCACTAATAGTATCGGCAAAGTTAAAAGGAAAATATCTACTTACAAAGAGAAGCAAAGTTTATAGATCATTAAAAATCCGTTAAGCATGAAATACAAGAGAGCTAATACTTGTAGGTAAGTTAGAGTTAGAACCCTCGTCTTAAGATGTCGTAGCTCTCGTTTGTACAAGGCTTGTTTGACACTATTAACTCATTTAGGTTATCAATTAAGTTGTTAGATATTAGTGAGTTAGTCGTTAGTTAGCCATGTAATAAGAGAGTTAGTTAGATATGCTAGTAAAAGAAACAACAAAAGAGAAGAGAAAGAGTAACTCACTAAAACAAAGAGGTAGAAATAAATGAAACACCAAGTAAATGGAAAGAAGAAAGAGAAGTAATTACTTGTATAAGCTTGTCACCTCCAAATATAACTTTTGCACTATCTTTCTCTTTCACTCTAATGGCTAAACTAAAACTAGGTGAAAGAAACAAACAACTACAATTTCTAGAAACAAAATAACAACTACTTTTCAAACTCTAAAAATCCACTCTGTTGAACCCCAAGGGGATATTTATAGGCACCAGGGGAAAGGGGGCCAAGAGGACAACCCCTGGCCCAAAGCACGGGCGTGGCCACGCCCGTACAGCTGCGAAAACCAAGCCAGGACCACATTTTCGCGGCCCTGCCAGGGCGGCATGCGCCTGGCCGCCTGCTGCACTGTGTCGCTTCTGTCCCCTGTTGGATGGATCTCTTAAATTTCTGATTTGATGCCCTAGTCTAACAGAATCACCTCTCTAAAGTCAATGGCTACTTTGCAGGCCTTTAATCACCCATTAAATGGTAATTTAGGGTCTTCCTCTTCATTGCATACCATGGACGTAGGATCAAATAAGTAAAGCTTTATTAGCAGAATTTTATACAAAATAAATATGCAGATGTGATAAAAATTATGCAATATTAGAGACTAATCACACCCCCATACTTATCTTTATGCTCGTCATGAGCAAAACAAAATAAGAGAATTATTACACCACTTTCGTAGGTGACGCGATTGCACTGAGCATGAGCAACAAGCCTTTAAACCTATAGGTTTTCCCTAGAGGAGTAATGTTGTCTTCTGAGGGTTTTCAGCGGATTGCACCCACAAAATTCAATAAATGAAAAATATTAGTTGTAAGCAAAACCTCTTTCAAGAAAAAAAAACTTTCAATCATCTAGGTAAAAATGACGGAATGATATGAGAATTAGGTTTAACCCTCATAAGTCATATACTTTAGCCTTCATAAAAGAAGAAAATATGGTTTTTCTTTGAATTTAGAAAGGAGCTTGTGCTTCTAACTTATTCTGTTATTTTGCTTTAGATAGATATGCATAATGTGTAAGTGTGATGTGCTTGGGATTTCTCAACTCAACTTTAAATATCATTAATTTTATTAATGTTTACCTATATTTTAATTCTTGATTTCTTTAGGCTTTCTACTTTACCCATGTAATACATATCAAATCGATGACTCCCAAACCAGATAGTTTTAGGGACCAGGTAGAAAAACACCCCTCGGTCAAATATGCAAGTAGAGTAGGCCACGAAATCAAGATTTACTTTTATATATATATATATATATATATAATATATATATATATATATATATATATATATATATATATATATATATTTGGCGTGAGTAATCATGCTTCTTGAGGCACAATTATCCAGCTTTTTTTTTCAGAGTTGTGTCTCTAAATTCCAAACATGTGTGTGTAGTTTATACATATTCTACTAAGGTTAAAATAAAAGATATGTTATTTTCCTTGTTCCTCCCAACACTTAGTCAAACCAATGTTTCATTTTTATTTAGGCTAAAATAAAGATTCTTTAATAAGGTTCCCTTAATTCCTATAACCTTTTGGTATTTTTATAAAGAGTATGAAAATTCTTTTTTCATCCTGGAGATTTTTTTTTTAAGAAAAAGTGTTAGCACCACCCCCCCCCATACACCTATCTAATGCATTATCCTCAATAAATGTCATATAAATACAAATGCAATAAATAGGGGGAAGAAACGATGTCACCATCTCCGTTAACTTGAGTCGGCCAAGTGCGAATAGACTAAACAAGTAAAATGAGGGGGGAGAAAAAGAAACGTCAAAAAAAGGTATTAACCAGTATATAAGAAGTGAACAATAAAAAGAACCCCTAATTAAATTTTTTTTTTTTAGTGGTGTGTGGATGGCTATGATCAGGTGTATAACGGATAGAAAAGACTTAGCACAATTTCAGCCTAGAACACAGGGTTCGTGATCAAAATGGCTTTAGTCTTTGCCATTCACTTTGAATTTCATGTTGCTCTTAGGATCGATAATAACCATAGCACCATATGGGAAGATGGTGCGCACAATGAATGGTCCAGACCAATGAGTCTTCAGCTTTCCCGCGAAAATGTGAAGTCTCGAGTTGTACAGCAGAACCTTGTCTCCCGGGGCAAAGTTTTTCCGGTTTATGATCTAGTCATGAAAAAGTTTAGTCTTGATTTTGGTGATCCGAGCGTTCTCGTAGGCTTCATTCCGTATCTCATCTAATTCTGAGATCTGCAGGTTCCTTAGCTCACCGGCCTTAGTCAGATCAAAATTGAGTTGCTTAATGGCCCATAAGGTATGGTGTTCTAACTCGGCTGGCAGATGACAGGCTTTTTCGAATATGATTCGGTAAGGAGACATTCCCAGGACTGTCTTAAAAGCAGTGCGCTAAGCCCACAATATATCGTTGAGTTTGACCGACCAATCCTTTCAGTTTTATCCGACAGTCTTTTCCAAAATGAGCTTGATCTGTCGATTGGTGACTTCGACCTGCCCATTTGTCTGGGGATGATACGGAGTGGATAACTTGTGATTGATGGAATATTTCCGCATCAGAGCTTCAAAAACTCTATTACAGAAATGTGATCCATTATCACTAATTACCGCTCTGGGGGTGCCAAATCGGGAGAAAATGTTTTCTTTGAGAAATTTGATAACCACTTTATTATCATTGGTCTTTGTAGGCAATCCTTCTACTCATTTAGAGACATAGTCCACAGCAACCAAGATGAACTGGTTGCCGAAGGAATTTGAGAATGATCCCATGAAGTCGATACCCCCAAAACATCAAAAAATTCGACTTCAAGAATCGGGTTCAGGGGCATCATGTCTCTTCTCGAAATTTTCCCAATTTTCTGACAATTTGCACATGACTTGCAAAAGTGGAATGAGTCTTTGAACAAAGTGGGCCAGTAAAACCCACTATGTAAAACTTTCTCTGTGATTTTGCGGGGACCAAAATGTCCGGCGCATGCCAGTTCATGGCAAAAGCTAAGCACACTCCTCTGTTCTTCCTCTGGTATGCATCAGCGAATAATCTAGTCGGGACAATATTTAAAAAGATACAGCTCTTCCCAGAAGAAGTACCGTACTTGGGCAAAGAAACGACACTGGTCTTGCTTTGTCCAGTCTGAAGGTAATTGTCTAATGGCCAGATAATTGACTATGTCCGCATACCAGAGTTCCTTGAAAAGGGCGAGGATTTGCTCGTCTGGGAAATCCTCGTTGACCAGAGTTTGTATGAGAGGTGCTTCGAAATTCGTGATATATGATCAGCGACCACATTTTCTATATCTCGTTTATCCCAAATTTTCAGGTCAAATTCTTGAAACAAAAGGATCCATCGAATTAATCAGGCTTTTGCTTCCTTCTTGGTCATGAGGTATTTCAATGCCGAGTGATCTGTGAAAATCACCGTCTTCGATCCTAATAAGTAGGGCCGGAACTTTTCTAACGCAAAGACAACAGCCAAGAATTCCTTCTCAGTCATTTTATAATACTGTTGGGCATCATTCAAGGTCCTACTCGAGTAGTAAATCACGTGTTGCCTATTGTCGATGTGTTGTCCTAGAACAGCGCTGATAGCAAAATCGGAGGCATCGTACATGATTTCAAATGGTTGTGCCCAATCAGGAGCAAAAATAATAGGCATAGATACAAGGTCAAGCTTAAGCTTCTCCCATGACTTGAAATATTCATCGTTAAAATCAAAAGGCACGTCCTTTGCGAGCAGGTTGGTTAAGGGCCTAGCGATTTTGCTAAAATCCTTAATGAACCGTCGGTAGAACCCAGCATGCCCTAGAAAGAATCTGATATCCTTGATGCTTTTGCGTGGTGGAAGCTTAGCAAACACTTCTACTTTTGCCTTGTCCACTTCAATTCCTCTCCTAGAAATCTCATGGTCTAAGATAATCCCTGTCTCACCATAAATTGACATTTCTCCCAGTTCAGGGTTAGGTTCTTTTCCTTGCATCTTTGCAGAACCAACTCAAGATGATGAAGACATTGTTCAAATAAATCTCCGTAGATGGAGAAGTCATCCATGAAAATCTCAAGAAAACGTTCCACCATGTCAGAGAACAAACTGAGCATGCACAGTTGGAATATCGCGGGAGCGTTACACAATCCAAAGGGCATGTGTCGATAAGCGAAGGTTCCGAATGGGCAGGTGAATGTAGTCTTTTCCTAGTCTTCTGCAACAATGGGGATTTGATTGTATCCCGAGATCCCATCTTGGAAGCAATAGTATTCATGTCCAGCCAAGCGTTCAAGCATTTGGTCGATGAAGGGTAGCGGGAAGTGGTCTTTACGGGTGGCTGCATTCAACTATCTATAGTCGATACAAACACGAACCTTGATAGGCAGTCTTGTTTGTACCAACTCTTTTTCTCATTTCAACCACCGTAAAGCCAGCTTTCTTCGGGATCGCATGAACAGGGCTAACCCATTGGCTATCAGAAATGAGATAAATGATCCCATTATCGAATAGTTTCAAAATTTTCGCTTTTACAGCCTCTTGCATGAGTGGGTTAAGCCTACGTTGTGGGTCCCTCCTAGGAGTCGCTTCATCGGTTAAATATATTCTATGTTGAACTATTGCTGGACTTATCCCCTTGATATCCTTCATTGTCTATCCAATGGTTTCCCTATGCCTCTTCAGAATAGTCATTAAGCTATCCTCTTGTTGCTCAGTCAGGTGGGATGCTATGATGACTGGCAGAGTTTCTCTTTCACCCAGGTAGGCGTACTTGATGTGTTCAGGTATAGCTTTTAGCTCTAGGGAAGGTGTTGCTTCATTGGAGGTAATATTCGGACTTTCAATCCTATGATAAGGTAAACTTAGGTTTGACGCCCAGTCCACTGCCGAATCTACGATCTGGTCAAGATTAAAATTCTTAGACTCCAGATCAAATTCTGCTTCTGTTTCTATTTCCATACTTTCTTCATGCTCACTGATCAGATTTTCAATGGAATTGACCTCGAAAGTTTGATCATTTATATCCCTGGGTTGTCTTCCAAGATTGAAGACATTGACTTCCTTTGTCATATCTCCAAAGGTCAATCACATGGACCTGTTCCTACAGTTAATTATGGCATTAGCTGTAGCAAGGAATAGGCATCCTAGGATGATCAGAGTTTAAGACTGTGGATTTAATACAGGTTGAGTCTCAAGTACAATGAAGTCAACGGGGTAGATGAAATCCCCGACCCAGATAAGGACATCTGTGATTTTTTCCTTGGGGATTTTAACAGATCGGTCAGCTAACTGAATAGTGACTCGAGTTAGAATCAGCTCGCCCAACCCAAGTTGCTATTATACTGAGAGAGGTAGCAAGTTGATACTTGCTCCCAAGTCAAGGAGTGCTCTGCTAATTTCTATTTGTCCTATGGTGCAAGAAATTATGGGACATCTGGGATCTTTGTATTTCATCGGAACGGGACCAAACAGAATCTTCCTTATATTGGTTGTCAAGAACACTTTCTTGGGCACATTCGTCTTTCTCTTCTTCGTATACTTAAGAAATTTGGCATAAGCTGGGATTTGTTGGATAGCGTCCAGAAGAGGCACATTCAGTTTGACTGAATAAACATCTCAAGTATTTTCTCCATGTGCATATTC
Source organism: Agave tequilana (assembly GCA_038442645.1). NCBI lineage: Eukaryota > Viridiplantae > Streptophyta > Magnoliopsida > Asparagales > Asparagaceae > Agave > Agave tequilana. The sequence continues at coordinate 111,346 of JAVJIF010016495.1, forward strand.
TTATTATTGTTCCTAAGCCTATTGGGGAATGGTGCTACTGGCTTATTAACTTGTTCAGCAGCTGTGTCCTCGTCAGACATTTTGGGAGCAGATTGGGAGGATCTAGTAGATATGGAAGCAGAAGCAAGATCAATGTCAGTGGGATTTTTCTGCTGGTAGACCTAATTGTCCACCTTCTTTCCGGATCGAAGCGTGTGAACAACATTGCACTGGTTGATCGACGGATCCTAAATTTTATACGCTTGATTGGAGTTCTTAGGGTTAACTAGCGGCTGAGTAGGTAAAATACCCTTTGGTCTTTCACTTGGAGAGCTAGCTAACTGACTCATCTGCATTTCCAATCTCGATATCGCCTTTGAATGGTTACTCAGTGTTTGTCCCTGATTTTGCATGAAGACGGCTTGGGACTTCATAAAAGCCTCCATACTTTCCTCTAATTTACTGAATTTCTTCTCAATTGGTAAACTTTGGTAGGAGGAAGATGGAGCTTGATTGTGAAAATTCGTTAGAGGATTGGGATGGTGGAGATGATTGGGGAAGTTTGGCCTAGGAGAATTATTTTGGGTCAAAGAGAAATTTGGGTGATTTTCCAACCGGGATTGTATGTTTGCGAGTAAGGATTATGCGGCGGCCATGAGTAAGCCGCATTCATATGTTCTGGCGGCACTTGTGAGGCTGAAAAACAGGACACTCTTCAAAGACATGGTTCGGTGCCTGACAGTATGAACAACTCGGATTGTGAATTGGTGGTGGGATTTGGGAGACATTGGCTGGCTCTTTTATTTCTAGAGCTTCTATTCTCCTCATTAGGGTTGCAATCTTAGATTCTGCAGCTATGGATGATTCTAATGATAGGAGCCCTCCTTTGAAGCTATGGACTGTGAATTCCTTGTTTTTTTTATAAGGTGGCTCCCATTGCAAGGTTTTCTCAGCTAAATCCTCAAATAAATTCCAACCCTGATATTCATCCTTTTGCAAGAACCCTTCCTAACACATGGTTTCTAACAGGGTTTTCATTTGATAATCCAAACCATCGTAGAGAATTTGGCACGGCGCCATTTCTCTACACCGTGATGAGGGAACTGGGCTAGGAGATCTTTGAATAGCTCAAAGTATCTCCAAAATGGCTAGCTCTGTTCTTGCCTGAACTGCATGATATTCTTTCTAATGAGGGCAGTTTTATAAATTGGGTAGAATTTCTTCAAGAAGGCCTAGACGAAATCATCTCACGTTGTAACTGAATCTATAGCCAAACTGTACAACCATTTTTTAGCTAGGTACTTTAGGGAAAAAGGGATGAAACATAACCTAACGGCATCATCTTTTAGCTGGGGAATGCACACATGAGGCATACTTCTTCAAATTCCCTAACAAAGAAATATGCATCTTCCAATTCTAAACCATGAAATTTGGGAAGAGTATTGATGAATTAGGGCTTTAACTCAAAGTTATTACCGTTCGCTTCAGGAAGTTTTATGCAAGATGAAAGTGAGGTTCTGATCGGGTAAAACCTATCATGTAGCGATGCCATCACCGATTCTGGATGCAAGGGTAGAGAAGTGTTTCTGGTTAATCTGGAAGTTACAGGATCTCTAATCCACTCTTGCATGCAGCACACCACAAACAACGTATAGACAATAAACAATCAAAAAGAATAAAAAACAAACAAAAGAAAGAAAAACAACCACCAAGTCTCAGTCTAAGGTACCTGGACCTAGACAACTCCTAACTGGTCGATTCTCCGGGGGAGGTTGTTGCAGGAACTGGACTACAAGCTAATCGGCCAGGAAAGAACAAAACTCGGTGGGAGGTATCCAGGCGTGAGCCACGGGCCTTAATTACACCAAACCACGAAGCTTTCTAGGCTTTACCTCTCAATCCACTTTCCTTAGGCACCGACTTTATAGGAGTATAGTTCTTACAATTTTCACCATCGGTTAATCTCTTAATGAGTCCGAGATGTCCCTAGGGCCAACGTCTATCAATTTTAGCTAAGGCTTGGGTTGTGTGAGTGCACTTGGAGATGATTTTTGGGTTAAGGGTGATGAAATCCCCACTTTATCTTGTTTATTTAGAAACCATGTGTCAGGGAGGGTTCTTCCAAAAGGATGAGAATCAGGGTTGGGATTTGTTTGAGGATCTAGCTGAGAAAACCCTGCAATGGGAGCCAGCCTCAGAAAAACCAAGGAATTCACAATCCATAGCTTTAAAAGGAAGGATCCTACCCTTAGAATCATCCATAACGGCAGAAGTTAAGATTACTACCTTGATGAGGAGAATAGAGGCTCTAGAAGCAAATGAGCCAGCCAATGTCAACCAAATCAACCCACCACCAATTCACAATCTGGGTTGTTCATACTGTCTGGCACCGAACCATGTCTTTGAAGAGTGCCCTATTTTTCATACTCAGCAAGTGCCACCAGAACACTTGAATGCGGCCTACTCACAGCCGTCACACAATCCGTACTCGCAGACGTACAACCCCGATTGGAAAAATCACCCAAATTTCTCTTGGCCCAGAACAATTCTCCCAGACCAAACGGTCCCAATAATCTTCACCATCCCACTCATCCAACAAATTTCCCCAGTGAAGCTCCATCTTCTTCCTTCCAAAGTTCACCAATTGAGAAGAAATTCAGTAAATTGGAGGAGAGTATGAAGGCTTTTATGAAGTCCCAAACCGCCTTCATGCAAAATCAAGGACAAACACTGAGCAACCATTCACAGGCCATATCGAGATTGAAAATGTAAATGAGCTAATTAGCTAGCTCTCTAAGTGAAAGACCAAAGAATATTTTACCTAGTCAGCCGCTAGTTAACCCTAAGAACTCCAATCAAGCGTATGAAATTTAGGATCCTTCATCAACCAGTGCAATGCTGTTCACACACTTGATCTGGAAAGAAGGTGGACAATCAGGTTTACCAGCAGAAAAATCCCACTCACATTAATCCTGCTCCTGCTTCCACATTTGCCAGCTCTCCCCAATTGATTAGTCTACAGTTCTGCATTATTATATCGCATTTTCCTACTGATTTATAAATAAAATGTCAGTCTAAACCATGTTTTAGTCTCTCTTGTAGATAATCAAGACAAGGAGGGCAAATGGGTAATAAGAACTTAATGAAACCCATTTTCGGGTAATTAAATCTGCATTTCTTGGAGGCCAAGCAAGGGAACTTCTAGAAGATCATTGAACCTAGACCTTTGCGCATGTCAGACAAAAATCCGGACAAATATACCCAAAACTAAGTATACCAAGAAGGTCCTAGAAGCGACGGGAATCACTCGCCAAAAACCAGGGACCTAAGTCGCTGGTTTTGCCATAAAAATGGGGCAAATGCTGCGTTTTCACGGCAATATGGTGGGGCCACGCGTCGATCTTCGACGCGTGGCCTTGTCTCATCTTCTAGAACCCTCCTTTGCCTATAAATACTTCATGGTTTGGCCGAAACGGAGGCAGATGGGGAATTAGGCTAGGTTTTCTATCTTTTAGTGTAGAGTAGTGTATGTATTCTTCTTCTTTCTTTTGTATTTTCATTTCTTTTTAGATCATGTATTAGGGCAGAGAGATTTAGAGAGAGAAAAAGAGAGATTGATGAATAGATGGTGACAATCTATGTAAAGGTGTCTCCTTTCTTCTCTATTGAAATCTTCTCCATCTTCTACATGATACTTAGCTAATTTTCTTCTCATGGCAATCTAACTACTAACCACTAATCATCTAACCCCTTACTTAATAATCCACATGAATTTAATAGCTTTACAAGGCCTTGCTCTTGCAAGAGCCATTGATGGCTCATGATGATGGATTCTAACATTCTAACATTTCTAAGACTTAACCCACAAACTTGCTAACTTGTAATGTCTTCTTTATTTCATGCTCACCTCTAACTGGTTTTGATGATTTAATAGTAGCTTGCAACTTGTTGTGTGGTATGGATGTGTTATTTGAATGTAGAAGAATAATCTTACGGGCCATGCTTTGTATCGTCTCTTAAAGCCAAGGATTAGTGATGGCCAAGGATCCATGTGAGGCAACTATCACTAAGAGGTTAGTATGGTTAGTGAAGCAATTGGTAGTTAGTAGCCATGAGTTTTCTTTTACTTTGTTTTAAAAACCAATTCCAATCTCTTTTATCATTTTTTCTATCATTGTTTTTACCATCCTCTTAGTTAACTTTTGTTTCATCTTCTTTTAGTTTTCAAAACTATTTCTCTTTATTTTCACATCGCCATTTCATCGCCCTTCTCCATCTATCACTTTCAGTTTTCCTTTCTTTTTCTTTTTCTCATTCTTTAACAAAGAAGAATTGTTAACATAACACGTGAACATAAACTGTTAATACTTTTATCGCCTCCCATCCCTGTCGATTCGACCCGTTGAGCCAATGTGATAACAGAAGTATCGAGGGAACATTAGCACACATATATAATTTCATTGATTTCATAAAATACACATTTTCGAGTGCTGGTTCTGACACGATCACCAATCTGCTCCACAAACATCTGACGAGGACAAAGCTGCTGAACAAGTTCATAAGCCTGTAGCACCCTTTCCCAATAGGCTTAGGAATAATAATAAGAACATGCACATGGAAAAAATACTTGAGTTGTTTAACCAGGTCAAACTGAATGTGCCTCTTCTTGACGCTATCCAACAAGTCCCAGCCTATGTCAAATTTCTTAAGGATATGTGTATAAAGAAGAGAAAGACAAATGTGCTCAAGAAAGTGTTCTTGGCAACCAGCATAAGCAAAATTCTGTCTGGTCCTATTTCAGTGAAATGTAAAGATCTCAGATGTCCCACAATTTTCTACACCATAGGACAAACAGAAATTAGCAGAGCACTCATTGACCTGGGAGTAAGTATCAACTTGCTACCTCTCTCAGTATACCAGCAACTTGGGTTGGGCGAGCTGAATCCAACTCGAGTCACTATTCAGTTAGCTGACTGATCTGTGAAAATTCGAAGGGGAAATCACAAATGTCCTTATTCGGGTCGGGGGTTTCATCTACCTCGTTGACTTCATTGTGCTTGAGACCCAACCTGTGTCAAATCTGCGGTCTCAAACTCCGATCATCTTAGGGTGCTCATTCCTTGCTACAGCCAATGCTATAATCAACTGTAGGAACGGGTCCATGTGATTGACCTTTGGAGATATGACGAAGGAAGTCAATGTCTTCAATCTTGGAAGACAACCCAGGGATATCAATGATCAGACATTTGAGGTCAATTCCATTGAAAATTTAACCATTAAGCATGAAGAAAGCATAGTGATGGAAGCAGAGAG
>JAVJIF010016496.1:0-84180 GCA_038442645.1 Agave tequilana
AGAAGATTACATTGGAGAAGAAAGGAGACACCTTTACATAGATTGTCACCATCTATTACATCAATCCCTCTCTATCTCTCTCTGAATCTCTCAGCCCTACTACAAGATCTAAACAAGATAAAAAAGAAAAGAAAATACAAAAGAAATGAAATGAAGAATACCTACCTACACTACACTAAAACATAGGAACCCTAGCCTAAAATCAAAAACTACTCCTAAAATCAAAAACTGCCTCGTTCTGGACCTATGCAGGGGTATTTATAGGCTTAGGAGGCTTCTGGAAGACGAGACGGGGCCACGCGTCGAAGATCGACGCGTAGCCCCACCAGATTGCCGCGGATCCGCGGTAATTGCCGCGGATCCACGGTAATACCAGGGACAAAAGTCCCTGGTTTTGGTGCGGGAATATATGGCGCTTCGGGGAGATTTCTGGTATATCTCAATTCTGATAATTTCGCCTGAATATTCGTCTTACGTGCGCAAAAGTCTAGGTTCGACGTATCTTCTAGAAGATCCCTTGCTTGGCCTCCAAGAATTGCAGATTTAATTACCCTAAAATGGGTATAATAAGCTCTTATTACTCCTTTACCCTTAAACTCCTGATTTACTGCAAGAGAGACCAAAATACGGTTTAGACCGACATTTTATTCATAAATCGGTAGGGAATGCGATATAATAATGCATAATTGTAGACTAATCACACCCCCACACTTATCTTTTGCTCGTCCCGAGCAAACAAGAAAAGAAAAACTATACTACAAAGGTTATTACACCACTTTCACAGATGACGCGATTGCACTGAGCGTGTGCAACAAGCCATTAAACCTCTAGGTTACCCCTAGAGGATGAGTGTTGTCTCCTGAGGGTTTTCAGCGGATTGCACCCACAAAATCCATAAAGAAAGAAGACAAATGTTAGTATTTTGGAAGCCCATTTTGAAGGAGAGATAAGTTTACAAAATATTTTTGCAAAATGATAAGCGATCTAAGATCATAAGTCCACCAAAAATTATTCTTCCTTAAACTTAGTCTTTATGCAAGATCTTGTCTTCAATTAAGGTAAGAATTCAAAATTGGATTGAATATTTTATCCTTCATAGAACCTAGATAATATGCACTTTGTGATAGTGAAGATTTCTGGGATTTCAACTCCAACCATCAAGCCATTTATTTATATTCATATATATATATATATATATATATATATATATATATATATATATATATATATATATATATATATATATATTCTTTTTTCTTCCCTTAGTTTTCTTATGCTTTCTAGTTCATCCATGTAGTGAGCCTATAACCGATGACTCCCAGACCAGACGGTTTTAGGGCACCAGATGAGAAAACATCCCTCGGGTTTAAGGACTCGAGTAAATAAGGCCACAAAACTAAGGGAGATTATTTGTTTCTTTTGACCACCGTTAGGCGTGAATAATCATGCTTCTTGAGGCATAGTTATCCAGCTTAAAATGTGATGTTTTTTTAGTTATATATTTTTTTCTTTTTATTTAGGGCATTTAGGTGTTTGTTTCCATCCCAAAAATGTGTAAGTGTGATGTGCATACTATCTAAGGCAAAAAATTCAAGATAAAACTATCTCTCCAATTTATCTTATTTAGCCTTTAATTTTAAACAAGATCCATTATTTCGACTAGGTTTAAGATGTCATAATTAAGGCTTCCTTAATTTCTAAGATCATCTTAATTTTCTTAAAAATAGATCAAAACTTTGTCTCTTGTTTCAAATAGTTTTTAAAGAAAGAGAAAATTCCTATACAAAAAGGAAGATTTCTAAAAGTATCCTAAAAGAAGTGTAAAAGAAAGAAAATTTAAAAACTCTATGTTAGTATATCCTCCCCCAAACTTATCTCATGCATTGTCCTCAATGCATCGTGATGTATGTATGCATGAAACAAATAGAGAGGGAAGAAAAAAATCACCTCAAGGTAGTGGTTCCGGTGGTGGTCTGATTGGTCCACGAAATGCGGCCCAATCCAACTTGCGTGGAGTCCGGAGGAACCCACCAGAGACCTCTAGAATACAACCCACTAGAATGATGTATTATGTATGATTTTTATTAAAAAGTTTACCCTATCTAATTTCTAAATTTTCAAAATAATTTCAGAGTCAAGTTTATCAAGACCCTTGTCCCAGAATGGAATGATTGATTTGGACTCAGGAAGTACAGGAACTAATACCGACTTAGGAAAAAGACTTAAGTCAAGTAAAGGTTCGGGAGTCGAGATTGGTTCAGAAAGTGGGTCCAAATCAAGAAGTTGAATCGCAAGTCCACACTCATTTCCCCATGATAGAATGTGACTATCTAAAATTGGTGATCAACTTCAAGAATGACAGGTATGGGAATCAAAACTAACTCTAAAATGTTGCTCAAATTGGGTAACATAATAGGAGTCAATATTGATTCAGGAATTTGAACTGGATCACAAATTTGAGGATCAAAGTCACATTCCTTATTGAGTTTAATTCCATAAAAATGAGAACTTGCCAATTTATCAATGGAACTTTCAAAAGTATGAAATTAATCAAGTTCAATATGATGATCATAAAAGATTGGAGATTCAATTTCACAATGGATTGGTACAGGATCCAATACTGACTCGAAAAAAGGCCTGCATTCAGGTAAAAAACACTTTAGTCAATATTGAATCAGGAAGTGAAATTGAATTACCAAGTGAAAGTTCAGGATCATATTCATGCTCAAGTTCAATTTTAGAAAAAGGATAACTTGCCAAAATGTCAATGGGATTTGAAGTTTGGACAAGTTCAGATGGATGTGCAGAAATTGAAACTTGGTGTCCAAAATGACAAGAGTCCTGGGTCAAATCAATAGAGTTAGGGATAGCTGAATTGGTCACAGATTGATAAGATAGAGTTTTCTCATTCCTATAAATGCTAACTAATTGACTCAATTGTGTTTTCAACCTATTGATAGACTCGGCAGATGATTTTGAAATTGTAGTTCAGACTCTTGCAAGACTTCTATACTCTTTTCTAGATGTGATATATCTTCAAGTGGTTGTTCTAAAAAAGGAGTGTAGGAATCTTGGTTTCCAAAACAACCAGAGTCATGGGTCAAATTGATAGAGTTAGAGATATTTGGATTGGTCAAAGATTGATAAGAGAGAGTTTTCTCATTCTATAAATATTGACCAATTGACTTAATTGTATTTCCAACCTATCAATAGACTGAGAAGAAGATTTTTGAAATTGTAATGCGGACTCCTGCAAGATTTCTATACTCTTTTCTAGACTTGATTTTTCTGCAAGTGGATGCTCTAGAATGGGAGTAAAAGAATCTTGGTTTTGGAAAGATTGTGAAGAATGTGAGTCCAAAATGTTTTGAGATTGAAGCTTGGACTCACACAAGAGTTCCTTACTTGTTTCCAGGGCATATGGTTGTTCATTATGAGAAAGTGGAACTGAGTAAGACTCTTGAAAATATTGTGAAATTGGAGAGGCCAACATTTTCTGAAGTTGTTGTTCGGCCTCTTGTAGATTGGCTTCTATACTCTTTTCTAACTCAGATTTTTCTTCAATGGGAGGTCCAGAAAAGGAGTATAGGAAGAGAAATCGGAGAATGAATACTGTGTAAATTGTGGACAAGGTGGATATGATGGACAAGGAGGTTGAAAATTTAACTCGGGGGAGGTGAATCCCCATTGACTCTATGAAGAGTTGAAATTATTTTAGAAATTATAGTCATAAGATTGTGGGTATGGTTGTATTGATTCGGATAAGTCCAACCCGGTGTATTTAGTTGGTTCATATTGTAAAAGGCCGGGTTGGAATTATCTGAATCAAGTAGAGTTGGTGTGAAATATGGATTCATATTCGGATTGAAAGAATTGTTATTGTTGAATTCCATTTCACAAACAATCACAAACAAAAAAAAGAAAAATTGAACAACAAACAAAAAGAAAAGAAAAAATCAAAACCAAGCCTATATTAAGGTTGACCTAGACCTAGACGACTCCTAACTGGTCGACTACCCGGGGGAGGTTGTTGCTTGAATCTGACCACAAGCTAATCGGCCAGTTAGGGGCAAAATACGGTGGGAGGTATCGTGCGTAAGCAACGGGCCTTAATTACACCAAATCATGGTATTTTCGAGACGTAACCTCTTAATCCCCAACCTTAGACACCGATTTCACAAGAGTAAGATTCAAAACAAGTTCCATCTTCGGTCAATCTCTTAATGAGTCCGAGATGTCCCTAGAGGCCAACGTCTATCAATTTTTATTAGGGCTTGGGTTGTGTGAGTGGGGAGGTGGTTTTTGGGCTAAGGAAGGGTGATGAAATTCCACCTTATCTTGTATGAGTTTTGCCCTTAAGTTCAATTTGTGCAAGTATGCAATATAGATAAGAAGATAACACAAAGCGATAAATCACCCACGTGTTTGTTCTATGCTATATGCAATGCCATATGTACACCTCAATTCAGGTCACAACAACAGAATAAATATAGTATATGGAATTGAATTGACACGTGCCTAAATGCAAATGTCTAAACCATTCTAAAAGCGTTCAAATACCATATTTTAGTTCTTTAGTTTATTGCGGTGTTTAGGCAATCAAAGTAGAAAAGTAATAGTACAGATCCACTAGGTATTACAATGAACACATCCCAGCACAACAAGATGCACAATGATCACAAAATAGCCGCGTTGGCGCGGCAAATGTCGCGTTTGCGCGGCTTTTCTTTAGAAGCTGGGTTCCTGCTTTCTAGAGCAGGGAGATGCAAAACTAGTGTTTATTCTGCAATGTTAAGCACCTGTAAAGATTGTCCTGCACACCAAAACAGAGAAGAAAATGTTAACAAAAATGTGAAACCAAAACCATTCCCGTTCCCCAGCAACGGCGCCAAAAATTTGATCGAAGTAGAACCAGCACTCAAAAAGTGTGTATTTATGAAATCAATGTAAAGGCTTGTATGTGCTAATGTTCCTTCGATACTTCCGTTATAGCATTAGCTCAACGGGTCAAATCCACAGGGACGGGAGGCGATAGAAGCATTAAATGTCTTTATTCACGTCTTATGTTAACAGTTCTTCTTTGTTAAAGAATTAGAAAAAGAAAATGGAAGAAAGGAAAAGGAAATTAAGCATGTGGTAGATGAAGAAGGCGATGAAAATGGCGAAGAAAATAAAAGAGAAGTGGTTTAGAAAATAAAAACAAAAGGAAGATAAAACAAAGGTGAACTAAGAGGATGGTGAAAACATCGATAGAAAAATGAGAAAAGAGTTTGAAAATGATTTTCAAAACAAAGGAAAATAAAACTCATGGCTACTAACTACTAATTGCTCCACTAACCATGCTAACCTCTTAGTGATAGTTGCCTCACATGGATCCTTGGCCATCACTAATCCTTGGCTTCAAGAGACGATACAGAGCATGGCCCATAAGATTGATCTTCTACATTCAAACAACACATCTATACCACTAACAAGTTGCAAGCTACTTATTAAATCATCAAAACCGGTTAGAGGTGAGCATGAAATAAAGAAGACATTGAAAGTTAGCAAGTTAGTGGGTTAGGTGTTAGAAATGTTAGAATGTTAGAATCCATCAACATGAGCCATCAATAGTGCTTGCAAGAGCAAGGCCTTGTAGAGGCTATTAGATTCATGTGGATTATCAAGTAAGTGGTTAGATGGTTAGTGGTTAGTACTTAGATTGCTATGAGAAAAAGAAAAGTTAGCAAAGCATCATGTAAAAGATGGAGAAGATTACATTGGAGAAGAAAGGAGGCACCTTTACATAGATTGTCATCAGCTATTATATCAATCCCTCTCTATCTCTCTCTGAATCTCTCAGCCCTACTACAAGATCTAAAAAGAAAAGAAAATACAAAAGAAATGAAATGAAGAACACCTACCTACACTACACTAAAACATAGAAACCCTAGCCTAAAATTAAAAACTACTCCTAAAATCAAAAATTGCCTCGTTCTGGACCTATTCAGGCGTATTTATAGGCTTAGGAGGCTTCTGGAAGATGAGACGGGGCCACGCGTCGAAGATCGACGCGTGGCCCCACCAGATTGCCGCGGATCCGCGGCAATCCGCTGCAATTGCCGCGGACAACAGTCCCTGGTTTTGGTGCGGGAATCAGTGGCGCTTCGGGGAGCTTTCTGGTATATCTCAATTCTGGTAATTTCGCCCGAATATTCGTCTGACGTGCGCAAGAGTCTATAGGTTCGACGTATCTTCTAGAAGATCCCTTGCTTGGCCTCCAAGAATTGCGGATTTAATTACCCTAAAATGGGTTTAATTAAGCTCTTATTACTCCTTTGCCCTTAAACTCCTGATTTACCTGCAAGAGAGACCAAAACACAGTTTAGACCGACATTTTATTCATAAATCGATAGGGAATGCGATATAATAATGCATAATTGTAGACTAATCAATTGGCTAGGAGGATTGAGGTAAATAATGAGCACTCCGCCATCATCGAATCCCAATCATTGAATTCCAGTTAAGAGATACCCATTTTGCTTACATGGTGGGAACTCCCGAGGAGGTGGCCAAGTGATTCAAAGAGCAGGCCCGAGTCCAAAATGAACAATTTGATATGATTCAAACTCAGTAAGAATCTATCGACCCCTTTAAGCAGATGCTATTACAACAGCTTAAGGACAAAAAAGACTTAAAGGTAAAATTCCTTTTAAGAAGTCTAAAGGCAAACGGAAGGGGAGAGCTCATCTTCTACAAATATTGAGAGTGAAGAGCATTTCAACTCTGAGCCACCCAAATCTTCATCTGAAGAGGAGGATAACTCAGTGAACAGGAGCAGTCATTCCAAGAGGCTGAGCAAATTGAAGCAACGCATCAAGACCCTCGTAAACTAAGACTGTAACACCCCGTTCCCGGGAGTACTTGTGTAATGCCCCCGATCCTGCAGATTCGGAGATGTTACTGCGATCTATATACGTAGGTCAAAAATACCCTCATATATAAATGCTCAGCATCAGTACATGCAAGAATCAGGGTTCGAAAATACGTGATGCATTATACATTCTAACATATGAGTACAATTATAAAGTTACCACCTGATGTGATACAAAATTACAAGAAATTACATCACCGATATGCACAAATGCGAGAATATAAAGAGATATATAAGTATGAACAGTACAAAAGGCGCTCATGAGTTACAAAAGGAAAACTTGAGAGACGAGAGCAGGGGCCTAGAAGGATAGGGCTTCAGACAGTCTACCAATGATCCACGCTACAGCTGTGCATCTCTGATCAGCAACTGAGAGAATCCACAATCTCCAAGCTTCGAGATCTGGACATGAGAATCCAGGGGAGTCAGAAACTCCCAAACAAGTAGTGTGGTGAATGCCAGTGGTGTGTAGGGATAAGCACATGTGTATCAATAAATCTGAATCATAAACATGCATTGAAAATCATGTCGTGAGCATAGACATACAGGAGCAGGTAGAGAGAGAGTAAATGATGTCAAGCAGGAAACATGCAGGTATAATATGATAAGAACAAGAGACTAGAGGATAAAACACCAGCGGTAAGGCTCGATGCATACATATATAATATAATAATAATAATAACAATAATATTAACAAAACCAGAAATCTGAAGTAAAACCCGATGAAAGCAAATACGGTAAAACCTCGGTACGAACCCAGTTTATGGCTTCATGAGATAAGTACGTCGAAGAAATAATCCAAATAAGAAAACTCTCATTTATATACTATATATCTCACATCATAATAAACTAAGTCCATACAACCTACATTGCAAAACACATAATGAATTATTAATTGGCATCTTTTATTATTAGAGCCTGTCCTACTCAGATGTCTAGGTTGTGGACTAGCGTCCCAGCACACATATATCCACATTTGAGTAAAACAAGGTTGTTATTGAAAACTGATGATGAAACCATGAGTTATATTTACAATGGGTTCCGTGTATATCCGGAACAACGACCCAATTAACCTGACATTTAGCCAAGTTCGTGTTATGAAGCACTCAAGATGAATAGATTGCAACAGCCGGGGTGTAAGAACTACCCCGCCCGGAACACCTGGGGCCCACAGGAAGAACCTCAAGATTTTAGTTGCACAACATACCTATACCATTGTAAACAAAATCACAATTGAAATCCATCAGTTTCCCTTACCCAGTATAAGTTGACATTTTTATGATTTATTATATAATTATCAATTTACGGGAATAGCAAGACCAGGACATGATTAGAAATTCAAGAGCATAAGAGTACATGTATACTAGGAGTACATGAGTACAATAGATTCAGATCACCATATATATATATAATACAGGATAACAGGTACAAGATTCTCGTAAATGTGATAATCACAGGTCAAGTGTTAACATGGCAGGTGACAAGCGATAAGTGGTAAGTGATATCATAACATGGGCAGGTATCAGGCAGGTGATAAGAGACAGCATGGTAAATAATGGAACATCAAGTGAAAGCATGTCAAGCGAAACAGGAAAACAGTACCGATATAAGAGATCGGCAGGAATATCAGAAAACCATGCAATCTCAGGAAAACAGTATTAATAAGGGTTCAAACTCTTCACAACTATTAATAGAAGAATAGATAAACAGGCAAACAGGTAATTTAGCAAGCAAGCGAACATCCAAGAAGAGCTAAGCATGTGGAGGCGAGGATAACAAATAGTGTTTAATCACTAAAGCGCTTGACGCAGCTACTGGAATGACTCAGCTTAGAGGGCGAGTCTAAAATCTGGTAGAGTTCCGCCTAGACGAATCTAGTGATAAATTGTTGAGCGCTACGCATGCCTACCAAGCGGAGCATGAGACACCTGACAGTCTAAGCGCACTCCTTTTTCGAGAAAGTAGGCGGGAGAGCCTGAGGGCTAGAGTACGCTCGGGGTCTAGGCGCACTGTCGGTAGCCACCATGAAACCCATAAGGGTGTGCTCTAAAACCAATTGGGTACCTAGCCCGGGAGTGGGTAGAAACCTAAAGTCGGTACAAAGGTACCTGGATAAGATGTTAGAACCTCACGAGCATGCATATAAGCGTGATAATATCTAGACTAACGTGAAGGGGTGAAGCCTGGAGTCTGAGTAGAGCCTGGACGCTAAACGGCCACGAAGGGTCCGCCACTGATTAGTCTCTAAAATTGCATATTTCATATCACATCTTCATATACATTTTATAATACATACTGCTTATAACTGTCTTCTTTTGTGATTCTAGGTCCATGATGTGAAAATGAAGAAGAAGACCAAAATCACCATTTAATGGGTGACTAAAGGCCTATAAAGATAGTCATTGACCTAGGAGAGTGATTCTGTCAAAACCAGGGGCCCAAAAACAGAAACCAGGATATGCAGCTGACAGGGGACTGACGCAACAGCGCGCAGCAGGCGGCACTGCGCACGTCGCGCCAGTACAGCCATGAAAATGCAGCTCTGGCGGCATTTTCACGGCCATAATGGCACGGCCGCCCCAGCGCTTTGGGCTAGGGTGTCCCTCTGGCCCCCTTTCTCCTGGTGCCTATAAATACCCCCTTGGGATTCTTCACGGAGAAATCTAGGGAGTAGTGTAGTTTTCTTTTCATGTTGTAGTTTAGGGTAGTTTAGTTTAGTTCTTCTTCTTCTTCTTCTTCCTCTTTGTATTTTCTATTTCTTTTAGATTTTGTAAAATGAGAGAGAGTGATACATAGCTAGAAAGTAAGAGTACTTGTAGTAGAAGGTGACAAGCTATGAAAGATTCTCTCTTTATCTATCTTTGTTTTCTTTCTAACTTCTTTTACATGTTTAGCTAATTTTCTCTCATTCTAGCTAACTACTAACCACTAACTTGCTAACTTCTTACTTGATAATTCACATGAATCTAATAGCCTCTACTTGGTCTTGCTCTTGCAAGAGCCATTGATGGCTCATGATGATGGATCTAACACTCTAACATCCTAACACTCTAACAAGCAAAATTACTTTATTTCATACTTACTCTTATTTAGTTTTAATGGTTTGAGTGTAACTTGCACTTATTATGTTGAGTTTGGATGTGAAAGTTATCATATGGGTCATGCTTTGAAACGCTTTTGAACCAAGGACTAGTGATGGCCAAGGATACATGTGAGACAACTATCACTAAGAGGTTAGCATGGTTAATGGAGCCATTAGTAGTTAGTAACCATGAATTTTCTTTCTCTTTTTACTTTATTTTAGATATATCTCAAAAATTACAAATACATTATTTTCTATGTTTCCCACTTCTTCGTGTTTTACCGTACTCTTCTTTTTTCATTCTTTGTTTTTTTCATTCTTTCAAACATTGAAGAACCGTTAACAAACACATGAACATTCTGGTAAAACTTCTATCGCTTCCCATCCCTGTGAATTCAACCCGTTTAGACTCTATGCTATAACGGAAGTATCGAGGAAGCCAAAGCACGCACTTTTAACTCTTGATTTCAAAACATACATTTTTCGTGCACGATTTTCCCCCGATCAAATTTTAGCACCGTTGTCGAGGATGGGAATAGATTGATTTCACTTTTTTGTTAACTTTTCTTCTTTGTTTTTTTGGTGTGCAGGTCAAATTTTTTGCATTGCAGAAGTCACACTTGCTTTTGTGTGGTTGGGCAAATTCTTGTATATTCTTATATTCTGCTGCCAGTTTTTGTTTATATTACCTGTGCACAGTAATAATTTTAAGAACTAAAATACGGTAATTTGATGCTTTAAGACGGTTTAGACATTTGTATCTAGGCACGTGTCAATTTTTATTCCAATATATTGTATTTTGTTCTTGTGTTGTTGTGATCTTAACGGAGGTGTACATATTGCGTTGCATATACTTAGGATAAACACGTAGGTGATTTACACTCTTTGTGTGTTCATTCTTATCTATATTGCACACTTGCACGAATTGAACTTAAGGGCAAAACCGAATACAACATGAGATGGGGAAGTCATTACCCTCTCTTAGCCCAAAAATTACCTCCCCACTCACACAAGCCAAGCCTAAATAAAACTTGCTAGACATTGGCCTCTAGGGACATCTCGGACTCATTTAAGAGATTGACCTAAGGGGAAAGTTATTAGAAGTTGACTCTTGTCAAATCGGTGTCTAAGGTTGGGGATTGAGAGGCGAAACCTCGAAGAACAGCGGTTTGGCATAATTAGGCCCATTGCTTCGGCACGGATACCTTCCACTGATCTTGCCCCTACTTGGCCGATTAACTCATGGTCAGATTCTGCCAATATACCCCTTATGGGCAGTCTAACCAGTCAGGAGTCGTCTAGGTCTAAGTCAACCCTAGCATAGGCTTGATTTCTTTTTCTTTTTCTTTATTTGTTTGTTTGTTTTCTTTTTTTGTAAATTGTGAAATGGATTTTAACAATAATAATTTTTTCAATCATAATATGAATCCATATTTTACCCCGACCTCATTTGACTCGGATAACTCCAACCGGCTATGTACAACATGAACCAACCATATATGCTGAGTTGAGATTATCCGACTCACTATGACCCATATCCCCAATTCTATGACTATAATTTTCAAAATAAATTCAACTCTTCACAGAGTCAATGGGGATTCAACTCCCCCGAGTTCAATTTTCAACCACCTTGTCTACAATTTTCATTCCCCGATTTGGATCCATATCCTCCTTTTCCTATTCCACCAACCAAAAAAAAATCTAATTTGGAAAGGAGTATGAAAGCCATGCTTGAGTCCCAACAACAAATTCAAAATTTGCTCAATTCACAATTCTTTTCAAATCAAACTCCATATAGTCCTTTTCTACAATATCCAATTGAAGAAGAATCTTAGTTAGAAAAGTGTTTGGAAGTCTTTTGTGAAACGTTCAAAATATGTTAGAGTCATCATCTTAACCAAATTTTCAAGAGTCTTACTCATCTTTTCTACTCTCACCGATTCAAAATGAACAACCATCAATACTGGACTTGAGTATGAAACCCTTGCGTGAGTCCGAGTAGCAATCGCAAAATCTAATGGACTCACAATTTCACCACAATTTCCAAAATCAACTTTCATACCTTCCTTTTTCAAGAAGAACCAATTGCAAAAAGTATGAAAGACATGATTCAAATTCAAAATTCTGTTACCCAGCCTATCAGTAGGTTAGACTCAATAATGAGCGATTTGATCAATGAGAGCGAGGAAAGTCTTTTTTTCAACTTTTGACCCATCCTTATATTCCTAACTCTACCTATTGGACCCAAGAATCATGATTTTTTGGAAATCAAGATTCAATTTCAGCAAACCCATTTGAACTTAACCAAACTCCAAGTTATGAAAATCGTCTAAACATTCTGGCAAGTTATTCCTTTTCTGAAATTGAAATTGAATCTGAATGTGATCCCGACCTCATGTAAGTAATTCCATTTCATTTTTTGATTCAATAATGATCTCGGTATCTTTACCAGATTTTTTCTATCTGGAGTCAACATTGAATCCTGTACAAATACACTGTGAAATTGAATCACCAATATCTTATGATCACACTTCATTGATGGAGAGAGTATGTGAACATCAATTCTTTGGTTTGGACCCTATTTTTGAACCAATTTCGACTCTCATTGTTGAATGTTGACTTGATCTGAGTCAAATTCCGAGTCAGTATCAGTTTTTGCTCCTGTTCTATTTGAGTCCAAATCAGTCATCTCCCAAAATCATACTTCATTATTGGACAAAGATATTGAAGAAAATGATTCAGTAATTATTTTTGAAAATTAGAAATTGGATGGGGGTTATTTTTTCAATAAGATCATACAGTTCTCTAACATTTTACTGGGTCATATTAAAGAGGTCACTGGTGGGTTCCTGTAAGATTCACATTATCTTGATTGGGAGCAACGCTTGGCCAATAAGACCACCACCGGAGCCACCACCATGAGGTAATTTTCCTTCTCTTCCCATTTGCTTCATGTATATACACATTCACGATGCATTAAGGACAATGCATGAGATAAGTGTGGGGGAGGGTTTACTAACATAGGTTGTTTTACATTTTCTTTCTTTTACACTTCTTTTAGGAGATTTTTAAAATTTTCTTTTGTATAAAAAAAATCTTTTCTTTTCTTTGTACAAAACTTTTTGAAATAAGAGAAATAGTTTTGATCTATTTTTAAGAAAATTAAGATTATCTTAGGAATTAGGAAGACCTAAAAATATGAATTTTTAAACTGGGTCAAAATAATAGATCTTTTCTAAATTTTAGGATAAGGAAGTAATATTGGAAAGATAATTTGATCTTGAATTTTTCACCTTAGATTTATGCACTTCACACTTACATAATTTTTAGGATTGAAACAAAAACTGAAAATGTCATAAAAATATATTAAAAAATGATGATAATAAAAACCACTTATTGAAGTTGGGTAATTATGCCTCAGGAAGTATGATTATTCACACCTAAAATGGTGGATAAAAATAAAATAATACCCTTTAGTTTTGTGGCCTTGTTTATTCGAGTCCTTAAATCTGAGGATGTTTTCTCATCTGGTGCCATAAGATCATCTGGTTTGGGAGTCACCGGCTAAAGGCTCACTACCCGAGTAAATAAGAGAGCCTAAGAAAACTAAAGGAAGAAAAAAAGAGAAAAATAAAAAATAATATACACAAATCAATTGCATGAAAGTTTGAGTCAATATCCCAAAAATCTTCACAGTTCACAAAGTGCATATTTTTCTAAGAATTTTATGAAAGATCAAAGAATCAATTCAATTTTAAATTCTTACATTTAATTTATAACAAGATTTTGCATTTCGACTTAGTTTAAGGAAGAATAATTTCTGGTTAACCTATGACCTTGGTTCACTTATATTTTCGCAAAAATACTTCAATACTTTCTTCTATTTCAAAATGCGTTTTCAAAAATACTGACATTTGATTTCTTTTGTTATGGATTTTGTGGGTGTAATCTACTGAAAATCCTCAGGAGACAAAACTCCTCCTCTAGGGGAATCCTAGAGGTTTAACGGCTTGTTACACATGCTCAGTGTAATCGCGTCACCTGGGGAAATAGTGTAATAATTTATTTAGTTTTTTGTTTTGCTCGGGACGAGCAAAAAATAAGTGTGGGGGTGTGATTAGTCTCTAAAATTGCATATTTCATATCACATCTTCACATACATTTTATAATAAATACTGCTAATAATTGTCTTCCTTTGTGATTCTAGGTCCATGGTGTGGAAATAAAGAAGAAGACCCAAAATCATCATTTAATGGGTAATTAAAGGCTATAAAGATAGTCATTGACCTAGGAGGGTGATTTTGTCAAAATCAAGGACCCAAAACTAGAAATCAGGACATGCAGTCGACAAGAAACCGACGTGACAGCGCGCAACGCGCGGCCGCGCCAGCCCTTTGGGCCAGGTTTTGTCCCCCTGGCTCCCTTTCTCCTGGTGCCTATAAATACCCCCTTGGAGGTTCTTCAGGGAGAAATCCAGAGAGTAGTGTAGTTTTCTTTTCATGTTGTAGTTTAGGGTAGTTTAATTTAGTTCTTCTTCTTCTCCTTCTTTGTATTTTCCGTTTCTTTTAGATCTTGTGATAGGAGGAAAGTGATACATGGTTGGAAAGTTTGAGTGCTTGTAATAGAAGGTGAAAAGTTATGAAAGGTTCTTTCTTTACGTCTCTTTGTTTTCTCACTAACTCCTTTTACATGTTTAGCTAATTTTCTCTCATGGAAACTAATACTAATCACTAAGTTGGTAACTTCTTACTTGATAATCCACATGAATCTAATAGTCTCTACTTGGCCTTGCTCTTGCAAGATCCATTAATGGCTCATGATGATGGATCTAACACTCTAACATTATAACTCTCTAACAAGCTAAGATTACTTTATTCCATACTTACTCTTATTTAGTTTTGATGGTTTAAGTGTAACTTGCACTTGTTATGTTAAGTTTGGATGTGAAAGTTATCATATGGGTCATGCTTTGAAACGCTTTTGAACCAAGGACTATTGATGGCCAAGGATACATGTGAGGCAACTATCACTAAGAGGTTAGCATGATTAGTGGAGCCATTAGTAGTTAGTAGCCATGAGTTTTCTTTCTCTTTTTACTTTATTTTAGGTATATCTCAAAAATCACAACATTATTTTCTATGTTTCTCACTTCTTCGTGTTTCATTGTACTCTACTCTTTTCATTCTTTTTTTTCTTTTCTTTTCATTCTTTCAAACATTGAAAAACCATTAACATACACGTGAACATTCTGGTAAAGTTTCTATCGCTTCCCGTCCCTATGGATTCGACCCGTTTAGCCTCTATGCTATAAGGGAAGTATCGAGAAAGCCAAAGCACGCACTTTTAACTCTTAATTTCAAAACATAAATTTTTTGTGCATGGTTTTCTCCCGATCAGTCACGCATGGTATAAAGTAGAATAAAACACATCATAGGCATGGTATAAGTACAGGAAACAAACTACCTTAGTATAAGTATTCGTCACAGGCATATACAGGTACAATACTAGGCACTCGAACACTTATAAATACAAGGGCCCAGCCCAATATAAAATATGAATACAAATTCAAATGCAGAATGCAATACAAGTCGACCCGAAGAAGCAGGGAAACCCAAAACGAGGCGAGGACATTCGCTTAAATCTCTGAAAACGTCATGAAATCTAAAATCCCAGAAACTCGCACGTGTGCCATAATATATTAAAAAATATATATAATTTTAGTGAGAGAAAGAGAAAGGAGAGAGAGAAGAGGGAGAGCTAGAAGAGAAAGAGAGAGCTAGTGAGAGAAAGAGAGAGCTAGAGAGAAAAATCTAGAAAGAGAAAGAGAGAGCTAGAGAGAGAATGACCTAGAGAGAAACAGAAGGGAAGAGAGACAGTCTAGAGAAAGGGAAACAGTAGAGAGAGTGAGGGAATATAAGAAAGAGAGCCTGGAGAGAGGGGGGCTGCACAGCCCCTGCTCACACTTAGGGGAGGAGCCAGGGTGAAAAACACCTAGAGGGGAGGTGAATAGGTGTTAATGCTAATCTAATGATCTTTTTAAATAAGTATGAATATATGATGCAACGATCGCCCAAAACAAGATTAGAAGCCGAATACCCAGTGAAGGGCTCTGAATTCCTTCCTCGTGATTCCTCTAGATAAGAGTTTGTGGTGCGTATTGCAATCTTGTTGTATGAGGTTGATCGTCAATTTAGCAAGGAATGAAATGGAAGCAATAATGAAGTGCACACAAGATATATCTCAAGTTAGAAATGAAAAGCAATATCACAGGCTAGAAATGAAGAGCAATAAAGAGCAACAAGAAAAACAATCGCAAACACAAAGGATTTGTTTCGAGGTTCGAGCCACCGCTCTACTCCCCGCCTTCACCACCGTGAAGGGTTTCCACTATATCCACCGAGGAATTACGAAAGTCTACCGAAGACCGTGTTGGCCCAAAGGCCTATCACCCTAGTTTTGATGATGATCAACTCATGAAGTTATGTTTACTAATGATCTTGTGTTTAATTAGTGACAGATTCATTATCAAGATCTTAGTAGGTGCATAGCTCAACAAAGGATAAAATGTCAAGTTTGAAGCTAGCACGGTGTGATCCAAGGAGCTTTTGGATCAAGCTTGGACCAAGTCAAGAAGATGAGAAGCCTTCAAGTGAAGACTTCAAGAAGATGAAGACTTATGTCTAGGTATAAGATTTTGTTTTTGTTTTAATTAAAAATATAAAGGATAGAATAGTGGTGGATTGCTCAAGTACATATACACACACACTCTTGATAGAATTGTTTTCATAAAAGAATTTTCAGATTTAGAAAAGACTTTCATTTTGGAAAAATACTTTTTGGTTTTTGGAATTTCTTATATGCATATCTTTTATCCAAAATCATATTTAGAGCTTAATGCCAAAAACATAGATATTTCATCTTAATTGTGTAGTGGATCATATCCATATACACTATGCTTTAATGAATTCAAAATATCTTGTTTTTGTATCATGAAGAAGTTTGGAAAACAAGTTTTAGAAAAATACTAGTTTCAATTGAGCCAATATTTCCATATTACAAAAATAGTCCAATCTTTTATAACATGCCTTGATTTTGTGCAAGCATGTTTGTATATCAAAGTATATTGGTTAAACTATTTTTGTAGATTTTTTAAGTATTTTATGGGATTTTATTTGAACCAAAAGACTTAGTTTTTAATCCCAGAAAAACAGTTTCCAGGCTTCAACAAGTCGACTGTATAGTCGACTTGGTCTGAAGTCGGTCGACCGGATCGGTCGACCGACGTGCACAGAAGTGCACGCCTTTGTGCACTGGAGGACGGCCGACCGGACGATCGACCGCTCCAGAGAGCTCTGCTCTCTGGAAATTTCGGCCGACCGTACAGGTCGACCGACAGAGAGTTCTACTCTCTGCTCCAGTGGCTCGGTCGACCCGGACGGTCGATCGTGGCTCCAACGGTCGGATTTCTAACCGTTGGCGGTCGACCGGGCGGGTCGACTGGCAGGTCTGACAGAGCCCCAACGGCTAGTTTTCCAGACTCTATATAAAGGGTCATTTGGGGGCTGTTTTCTTGAAGATTTGGAGATTGTTTTAGAGCCAGTTTTTTCCACTCTTTTCAGAAGTTTTCCTCCACAAAATAGAGAGCAAATATTTCCTATCAAAAAGGGAAGTTTTATCAAGAGTGTTAAAAAGTGATTTCCTTGAGTTTTTCACCATAGTTCTTTCCTTACTTTCTCACAATCACTTGAGCTATTCATTACCTTATCTATCCATAGGATTGTGTTGTGAGAGTTTGTAATTGGTGATCAAAGTGTTTTAGATCACCAAGAGATTCCCTTTTGTTCTTTGAGGAGGCGGACAAGTGTGTTCGCGGTGGTTTAGAGTTCTTGTGTGAACTCGATGGTTTGAGGTGCGACCTCGGCGAGCTAGTAAGCTTGCGTGTGTACGGGACTAGGGAGTCCGAGGGCTTGTAGGTGTTGCGGCACCGAGGAGAGATCCATTGGGATCTTGCATAGTGAAAATCCTTCGTGTGTCGAAGGCGGGGATGTAGAGCAAGGGTGCTCGAACCTCGAAACAAATCCCTTGTGTTTGCGATTGCTCACTCTTTCTCTCTCTTTGTCTCCTTTATATCTTGCATACTTTTATTGTCTATCTTTATATGCTTGATACATTAATTTGTGCTCATTGATATACATGCTTGGGTTGTTTGCTAACACTTGTATTTAACTAAGAGAGCCAACGCGGCACCTCAACCCATTCAAGGGGAATCTAGAGGAGTTTGTCCAGAGCCCTTCACGGGAAATTCGGCAACACTCTTGTGTTATACATGGTGTTTTGTTTAAATAGTTTTATTTGATCATAATTGCTTTTAGCTTCCGCATCATTTGGCATTAAGTGACCATTTGATTAGCCTTCACCTATTCACCCCCCCTCTAGGTGAACCTTCAATTGGTATCAGAGCTTGGTACTCTGATTTGGGTCTAACAACCTAAAGTTAAAGATCCTCATTTTAGGCTAATCACAATATTTGTACACACACCATGGACTTTATGTCATCACCCACCTTTGACATTCTTAACATCCAAATTTGGAAGGTTAAGATGTCTATGTACCTCAAGGCATTAGGCATTCATGTTTATCTTGCTACAATTAAAGATTCTTATGTTAATGATAGCAAGTACATTGAGGCTAATGTAAAAGCCCTTCATGCTTTAAAATCTACCCTAAATGATGAATATTTATCTAGGGTATCTAACATTGATTCAGCTTTTGTAGCTTGGAACATCATCACCTCTCTTAGCGAAAAGGATCTATATTATGCCGGGAGCGATTCGGACGTTGGAAGCAACACCTCCAATGTATGCTACATGGTCCAAGGGGATAACCCCCTTGAGGTAAACACCGACTCCGATGATGAAGATATGTCATATGATGAGCTTACTACTTATTGTCAACTTGTGCTTGAAAGATATGACATGCTTAAAAAGAAAAATAAAAATTTGAAAAAGAACATTGCTTGCATGCATAAAGAACATGATTCTTTTAGAAGTAACATTGCATGTTTAAAAAAAGATAACAAAAATTTGAAAAAGAATTTTGATTGCATGCTTAAAGAAAAAGATTCATTAGCAAACAAGATTGCACGCTTAGAAAAAGAAAAAGAAGATTTGAAAGATGAAAATATTTCCTTGATGACCAAATTAAATAATCTTTGTGAAGGAAACACTATTTTGAAAAATAAAGTTCATTTGGTGAAAAAACAAAAGGAAGTTGTTTTTCAAGAAAATATGTCTTTGAAAAGAAAGATTTGTGAAAAAGAAAAAGAATTTGTTTCGAAAAAAAAAGAAAAATGATCATATATCTCACCATGCTTTACATGCCACCACTAGTGAGATTAATGTTTTGAAAGATAAAATTAATGATTTGAGTTCAACCTTGAACTCTTGTGCATTCAACCACACTAGATTGGAGTCTATGTTTTCAAAGAAACAAACTCCATCCATTCATGCATATCATCATGCTTATGTTGCACACCATGATCATACACACTCACATAAGCATACTAAGGTGTACGTATATACACATTGTGGCCGCAAAGGCCATTTAGCAAAGTTTTGTTATGATAAAATTAATTCTATAAATTTTGCTAATAAAAGATTTTGGGTTCCTTACAAGACTAAGCCCAAAGGACCCAAGAAAATATGGGTACCAAAACCCCCACCCCATGTTTCTGATGTAGGTGAGGGATCTCTCAAGACGTGAGAGATTTGGTGCCTTGATGGTGGGTGCACTTGAACTAAAAGGACACATATTTGGAGCACCGCTATCAAGGAGGTTTTGGTGGGAAAGACCACCAAACTTGGAGCTTTGGAGTTGGTAACAATCTCTAAACTCCTATTTTTTATGATCATGCCTGTTCATTCATAATATTCATAGCATGTTCATGTTTTATGATTTAATGTGTTTCATGTGGTATTTACATGCTTAGATGTAGAATGTGTCAAACTTGCATTTATACATATATGAATAGTGAACTACAATTGACTCATATATATTTGAACTTCATGCTCATTTGTATCCACTATATGCATATGTATAGACTAGTTTTGATGATTCTCTTTTATACATGTTTTGCCTATTTTTATGTTTTACTTCATGTATATGTATTATTAATTCAAATCTAATAAATATACATGTATACCCGTGAGTCTCTTGCTTTCATGCAAATACATTTAATAGACTCTTTGGGATATGTATGCATATTGTTAGAATTGGATAAATCATACATATGCCTAGAAGTTTATTGTTAAATGAAAATTTGTATTTTCAATATTCTTTTTTTTTTGATAAAATGTTATTCATGTTTGATGTGAGCTTCATTGATTATTTTTATGAAATTTCTAATTACATGATGCTTGTACACTCACATAATTTTTTGGTAGGATTGTCATGACTATGTTTCATGTACACATTTTATGAGCTCTATAGATCTTGAGTGTCAACCTTGTGTATTTAGTTATGTTTTATGAAAAACATATGATTTGATGTATTTGAAGGATCTTTAACTAGTTGTTCAAAAACTATTTTATACTAGTTATTTATTCTTCAATTAGTTTATAAGATTTACACATGATCCTATTTTTTTTGGATAAGTTCTTTTGTATTCTCAAAATTTGATGCTTCATGATTTGAATATTAGTTTAAATGTTAGTTTTGTCAACACTAGGATTTATACTTGTACACATTGTGGGCCACAAATAAATCTATATATGATTGGGTTTGATTGCTTATTTGTGCCCATTAAGTATGCTAGTATAGCCTAGTTTTGATGATCCATACATTTTTAAACTTGTATTCCCATTTTGGATTTGTGCTATGATCATGTGCCTTTCATTTCATGTATATGTGTATTTTGCCAAACTTTAAGATATACATGTATACCTCTTGAGTCATTTGCCCTTAATGCAAATCTATTTATATGGACTCAATTGTGTTTAAGGGATATGTATGTATACTTATTGTATTGTCAAAACATACATATATCTTGAAATATAATTTTGTTTTTTAATAAAAAATTGTGTGATGATTTTCATGTCTTCATGATTTAAAGGAATATTGAGATTAATTGACATTTTTACTTTATTCCTTGCTTGAAGGATTCCGTGCTAGTTTTAAAAACATTTTCATATTAACTAGTGCAAATTCTTCATATGGTAGAGTATATGATAAACTTAGGGAGGATGGATGGGCGATTATGCCTTGTATGCTTCATTGAAAATCTTCTATCTTGAGCATATGTAGGGTGGTAGGTTATGAGTTATACACTTGATCTTATTGTTATGTCAATTGGTATCATTGGATTCTTTCAATTGGTATCTAAATTGATAATTTTTGTATATACTTATGTTTTCTTTGTTTATATATGTGTGTTGTAAGATCACTTAGAGGGGGGGTGAATAGGTGATGGCTAATCTAATGGTCACTTATGAACAAATAATGCGGAATTAAAACTAAGTTGACCAAATTAAAATTTCTTTTAATTAAACACTTATGTATAACTCAAGAGTGTTGCCGAATTCCCCTTGCGAGGCTCTGAACAAGCTCCTCTAGATTCCCCTTGAATGGGTTGAGGTGCCGCGTTGGCTCTCTTGGTTGAATACTAGTGTTAACAAGCAATCCCACGCAAGTATATAACAATATAAGCACAAGGGTATATCAAGTATGTAAAGTAAAGACAATGTAAGTAATGCAAGATATAAAAGAGACTAAGTGAGAAAGAGAGCAAGAGTGAGCAATCGCAAACACAAGGGTATGTTTCGAGGTTCGAGCACACTTGCTCTACATCCCCGCCTTCGACACACGAAGGATTTCCACTATGCACGATCCAACCGGATCTCTCCTTGGTGCCGCAACACCTACAAGCCCTCGGACTCCCAAGTCCCTTACACACCACAAGCCCACCGGCTCGTCGAGGCCGCACCTCAAGCTACAAGTCCTCACTAGGACCCAACAACACCAAGTCCTCACTAGGACCCGAAACAAACCGCGAACACAACCGTCCGCCTTCTCAAAGAACAAAGATGAACTTTGGTGATCACAACTCTTGATCACCTAAAATCCTCTCACAATAACACTCCTATAGAATGAATAGCTCAATGGATGCTCAAGTGTTTGTGTGAGAAAGCAAGGAAAGAATCTTTGGTGAAAAACACAAGAAATCACTTTTACACTCTCTTGATAAAATCCCTTTTGATAGGAAATATTGGCACTCTATTTTGTGGAGAAAACTCTGCTAAAAGAATGGAAATAACTGGACAAAAGCTCTCCTAAAATCTTGGCTCAAAACAATGACAAACCCCCTTTTATAGAGGCCAGAAAAATCTAACCGTTGGGCTCTGTCAGAGCTACCGGTCGACCGGTCCGGTCGACCGGCAACGGTCAAAAATCCGACCGTTGCAGCCTCCGGTTGACCGGCCCGGTCGACCGCGCAACTGGAGAAGAGAGTAAACTCTCTGTCGGTCGACCGGCCCGGTCGACCGATGTTTCCCGAGAGCAAAGCTCTCTGAAGCGGTCGACCGGCCCGGTCGACCGTTCTCCAGTGCACACTGGCGTGCACGTCATGCACGTCCGGTCGACCGACCCGGTCGACCGGCCTCTGTCAGTTCTGAAAAATCAGAACTGGCAGAACCAGAAAATAGGGATTAAGGATTGGTCTTGTGGCTTAATAAAATCCCAGAAATTCACAGTAAATCCAGAAAAATAGTTTCAATCAAAATAAAAACTGTTTTTCTAAAAATATGTTTTTCTAACACTTGTTTTTCCATAACTTCACAAAATACAAAAACAAGATATTTTGAACTTATAAAGCAAAGTGTGTATGGATATGATCCACCACACAATCAAGATGAAATATCTAGTTTTTGACATAAAGCACTAAACTTGTTTTGGTTAAAGGATATGTATATAAGAAATTACCAAAACCCAAAGTAGATATTTTGTCATAAGGAAAATCTCATCAAATACAAAAACAAGATATACTTTTAAAGCATAGTGTGTATGGATATGATCCACTACACAAATAAGATGAATATCTAGTTTTTGACATAAGGCTCTAAACATGGTTTTGGATATAAGATACGTATACATGAATACCAAAAACCAAATTGTATTTTATCACAAATAAAAATCTTTTCTTAACTAGGAAAATCTTTTATGAAAATCATTCTATCAGAGTTCTATCAAGAGTGTGTGTGTGATATAGACTTGAGCAATCCACCAATCTATTCTATCCTTTACATTTTTATCTAAAACAAATAAAAAACTTATACCTAGACACAAGTCTTCAACTTCTTGAAGTCTTCCCTTGAAGGCTTCTCATCTTCTTGACTTGGTCCAAATGCAATCCACCGAGCTCATCTCTAGATGTGTTCTTGATGCATAGGCTCGTGAATCAACCGGTGCTAGCTTCCAACTTGTCTTTAAAACCTTTGTTGAAGCTCCAAACCTACTAAGATCTTGATAAAGAATCTGTCACTAATTAAACACAAGATCATTAGTAAACATAACTTCATGAGTTGATCATCATCAAAACTAGGGTGATAGGCCTTTGGGCCAACATGTGTATCAATGTCAATTGGTATACTCATTTCATACATATATATATGAGTTTCATGTGCTTAACTTTCAATTGGTTCACATTTTTAAAAGCACAAAGTTTATGATGAAAAATAAAATTTTTGATCATTATGTTTACTATTGGTATCAATATGTTTCAACTTCATATTTGTTAAATGTCAATTGGTATCAATATGTTTTACAAAAATGATTACTTTCAATTTGGTATCTTAAAATTTGTTTGTTTTACAAAAGCTCTGATACCTTTAAAAATTTTGTTTAAGAAAAATTCTCAAGATTTGTTTTATTGAGAAAATTCAAAATTTGTTTTAATAAAGAAAAATCAAAAAAAAATGTTTTGATTTGTATTTCTTATATGCAAGGAGAGCTTAACATCTCTTCTACATATAGATTCATGTTGAGTGTATTGTATATTGAGGAGCTTGACAACTCTTCTTTATGTGGTACACGTGTGTAGGGGGAGCTTCACATCTCCTCTTATTCATTTCATAATATGTGTTATGTGAATTGGGGCTTGTCATCCCTTCTTCATGTAATGCATATATGTAGGGAAGCTAACTTAGCGTCTTCCTCTTCATGAATGTATATCGCATATAACCTTTTATTGATTTGTTTGGTTTACCTCTTCTTTGGTCTCTTTGTTTATGACAAAAAGGGGGAGAAAGATTTGATGATTTTGTTTTTACCTTAAACCCTTTGTTGATGATTGACAAAAAGGGGGAGAGGTATTTGCTTTATATGCATGGTTGAATAAGATTTATGTTTATGCATATATATTTTTTTGTATTGCAAATAGGAGAAAAAGATTTTGATTTATGCTTGTTGCATGTTTTATCTCCATACTTGCATACATATTCATGTGCCTCATTGCCATATCTATTATTTATTTGTTATGCATGAGTTAAGGGGAGCTTCTTTGAAGCTTTACTTTAATCCATGCATATATAACTTCATGAGTTTTGTCATCATCAAAAAGGGGGAGATTGTTGGCCCAAAGGCCTATCACCCTAGTTTTGATGATGATCAACTCATGAAGTTATGTTTACTAATGATCTTGTATTTAATTAGTGACAGATTCATTATCAAGATCTTAGTAGGTGCATAGCTCAACAAAGGATAAAATGTCAAGATTTGGAGCTAGCACGGTGTGATCCAAGGAGCTTTTGGATCAAGCTTGGACCAAGTAAAGAAGATGGGAAGCCTTCAAGTGAAGACTTCAAGAAGATGAAGACTTGTGTCTAGGTATAAGATTTTGTTTTTGTTTTAGTTAAAAATGTAAAGGATAGAATAGTGGTGGATTGCTCAAGTACATATACACACACACTCTTGATAGAATTGTTTTCATAAAAGAATTTTCAGATTTAGAAAAGATTTTCATTTTGGAAAAATACTTTTTGGTTTTTAGAATTTCTTATATGCACATCTTTTATCCAAAACCATATTTAGAGCTTAATGCCAAAAACAGATATTTCATCTTAATTGTGTAGTGAATCATATCCATATACACTATGCTTTAATGAATTCAAAATATCTTGTTTTTGTATCATGAAGAAGTTTGGAAAACAAGTTTTAGAAAAAATACTAGTTTTCAATTGAGCCAATATTTCCATATTACAAAAATAGTCCAATCTTTTATAACATGCCTTGATTTTGTGCAAGCATGTTTGTATATCAAAGTATATTGATTAAACTATTTTTGTAGATTTTTTAAGTATTTTATGGGATTTTATTTGAACCAAAAGACTTAGTTTTTAATCCCAGAAAAACATTTTCCAGGCTTTAGCAAGTCGACTGTATAGTCGACTTGGTCTGAAGTCGGTCGACCGGATCGGTCGACCGACGTGTACAGACGTGCACGCCTTTGTGCACTGGAGGACGGCCGACCGGACGATCGACCGCTCCAGAGAGCTCTGCTCTCTGGAAATTTCGGCCGACCGTACAGGTCGACCGACAGAGTGTTCTACTCTCTGCTCCAGTGGCTCGGTCGACCCGGGCGGTCGACCGTGGCTCCAACGGTCGGATTTCTGACCATTGGCGGTGACCGGGCGGGTCGACCGGCAGGTCTGACAGAGCCCCAACGGCTAGTTTTCCAGACTCTATATAAAGGGTCATTTGGGGGCTGTTTTCTTGAAGATTTGGAGATTGCTTTAGAGCCAGTTTTTCCCACTCTTTTCAGAAGTTTTTCTCCACAAAATAGAGAGCAAATATTTCCTATCAAAAAGGGAAGTTTTATCAAGAGTGTTAAAAAGTGATTTCCTTGAGTTTTTCACCATAGTTCTTTTCTTGCTTTCTCACAATCACTTGAGCTATTCATTGCCTTATCTATCCATAGGATTGTGTTGTGAGAGTTTGTAATTGGTGATCAAAGTGTTTTAGATCACCAAGAGATTCCCTTTTGTTCTTTGAGGAGGCAGACAAGTGTGTTCGCGGTGGTTTAGAGTTCTTGTGTGAACTCGGTGGTTTGAGGTGCGGCCTCGGCGAGCTAGTGAGCTTGCGTGTGTACGGGACTAGGGAGTCCGAGGGCTTGTAGGTGTTGCGGCACCGAGGAAAGATCCATTGGGATCTTGCATAGTGAAATCCTTCGTGTGTTGAAGGCGGGGATGTAGAGCAAGGGTGCTCGAACCTCGAAATAAATCCCTTGTGTTTGCGATTGCTCACTCTCTCTCTTTGTCTCCTTTATATCTTGCATACTTTTATTGTCTATCTTTATATGCTTGATATATTCATTTGTGCTCATTGATATACATGCTTGGGTTGTTTGCTAACACTTGTATTTAACCAAGAGAGCCAACGCAGCACCTCAACCCATTCAAGGGGAATCTAGAGGAGTTTATCCAGAGCCCTTCACGGGGAATTCGGCAACACTCTTATGTTATACGTGGTGTTTTGTTTAAATAGTTTTATTTGATCATAATTGCTTTTAGCTTCCGCATCATTTGGCATTAAGTGACCATTATATTAGCCTTCACCTATTCACCCCCCCTCTAGGTAAACCTTCAGACCGGAGTACCGAACTCCACCAATTACAATCCTCTACCGAAGAGGGATCTCTCACAAGAAGGAACAAGTACCAAGTGATCAACAAGGAATCACAAACTTCTCTTTACAACTTTCTTATAGAATGAGGAGGATATTTTGGCTCAAGAAGTGTAGTGAGAAAACAAACTCAGTTGTGAAGAAAAATTGCTTGAAAAACAACTGAAAATAAGTAGCCAAGAATGCACAAAGAGAATTGAGAGCTTTTGAAAACTTTTTCTTTCTTTTAGAAACTTGAAAACTAGGTTTTTTCATTATTTTTTGCAAGTGACCAATCCCCTCTATTTATAGAGATTAGAGGAATCTAAAAATGATTAAAACTATCTTAATAGGTCAGAAAATAGCTGCCAAAATTTCAGAACTAGCTGACACACGGATCCCAATCAAATCCCAAAAAGAAATCTCTGAAAACTAGTCGTTATGGCTACTGGCGGTTGTCGGTCGACCGGCCCGGTCGACCGGCAGTCCAATTGGCCAACTAGCTGTTGGACTCGGTCGACCGGTCGGTCGACCGGCAGCTAAAGAAATTTTCACTTTGAACTGTCGGTCGACCGACCCGGTCAGCGGACCAAAAACAGAGAGCAAGCTGCTTCCAGTCGGTCGACCGACAGACGTGCACAAAACATGCACGCCCTCTCCTAAGGCTCGGTCGACCGGTCCGGTCGACCGATCAGGCCTGGAATGGACCGGTCGACCGGCCCGGTCGACCGACAGGCCTGAAACAGAATTATTTATAGGAAATTTTTTGAACTTTGAAAAATTTTCAAAATAATTTTGTAAGGATATATGACTAAGTATCATGCAATAAAGGTAGGTATACATGATATAAATAAGATATAAAATTTATAAAAATTATGAGTCATGTATAACTAACAAGGCATGAACCTAAATCAAATACCAAAAACAAAAACCGTATTTTTGGAAAGTGATGGGGTGTGTGTGTGTGTGTGTGTGTTCTTGAGCCAACATAACACAACCTCATTCTTTAACAAACTAACTCTTACATAGGTTCTAGGTGACTATAAGGTCTTCAAGTGGGCTTCTCCATATGCGATCTTGAATAGTTTGATATCTTGAACCCGAAATGAACGAACTTGAGTCAAAACAACCTTCCTTTAGGGAAGAACACTTCATGAATCCTTAGAACCCTGAAACACACTTAAACACTAAAAATGATTAGTATAAATAACTATATATGTTTTGTAATCATCAAAACTCAAAAACCGGTTGATTGTAACCTTGGCCCAACAATCTCCCCCTTTTTGATGATGACAAAACATATGAGTTATTTTAAAAAATATGGGAAAAGAGCTTGGAAGCTCCTCCTCAAATCATGCTATGTATAAATGAATGGCTATATGTATAAATGAATGGCTATATACATAATAGATAGAAACTAAGAATTTTGGCATAAAAGGAGAGACATAGGAATACAAAATACATTGCTCAAAATTCTCTCAAAAGCCAAAACAAACTCAAAACTAACTTGTTATTACTCAAAAGTCAAAATGCATAACTCCAAAATATAAAAACTCAAAATGCATAACTCCAAAGTCAAAACTAACTTGTTATTACTCAAAAGTCAAAATGCATAACTCCAAAGTATAAAAAACTCAAAATGCATAACTCCAAACTTAAAAATAACTAACATTTTCTCCCCCTTTTTGTCATACATCATAAAAGGGAAAACATAGTTAAAAAAAGTTTCTTCATAATTCCATAACACAAACATTCAATTCACCACAAATAAAGAAAATCTAGCATAGTCTAGTAGTTTTGTAAAAATATCGGCAAGTTGAAAATCGGTAGAAATATAATCAATATCAATATCGCCTTTCTCATAATGATCTCTAAGAAAGTGATATATGTTTGGGATTGTTTGGGATTGTCCGCGGCAGTTGGCTGGCTCTCCTGATTTGGTGATTCTCCTGTATCTTTTTCTGGTTTTCTCGTTTCTGCTCCAGGATTTAATGAAACAGCCTTCGATTGTTGGCTTCAACCGTTTGATTTGAGAAGATTCTTTTCAACCGGTTTTCAACCTCTCTGATATGTCAAGATTTTGCCCTGATTCCTTAATTTTGAATTTATTCTGAATTAAATCAGAATTTGGTGGGCTTTTGGGCTTGTTTCTCATTCCTTTCTTTTAGCAATTGGGCTTACATTAAACAAAGAAGAAGAAGACTTGTTAAAAGGATTTATTAGCTAAAAAGTATGGTAAGATGATAATGTATATGCAAAATATGTGACTGATCACACCCCCACACTTATCTTTTGCTCGCCCTCGAGCAAAACATCAGACTAATTCTAATCAATTATTAGACCACTTTCGCAGGTTACTTGATTCACTGAGCATGTGCAACAAGCCGTTAAACCTCTAGGTTACCCCTAGAGGATGAGTTTTGTCTCGTGAGGGTTTTCAGTGGATTGCACCCACAAAATCTATAAAGAAAGAGAAAAAAGTTAGTATTTTCGAAAAGCATTTTTAAAGGAGAAAATATTTGAAGTATATTTGTAAGGCTTTAAGTACTCTGTAAGTTATAGAAATATCAAATTTTTCATTCCGAAACTCAGTCTTTATTCAAAACATGTCATCAATCAAAGTAAGGAGTCAATTTGTACCTCTCATCTAGTCTATTAATTTACCCTAAGTCATATGCACCATCGTGACTGTGAAGTTTGACTAAGGGCTTTTTAATATTAACTCCTATGCCTTATTTATTTTTGGTGAAATTTATTCCTCAATTTCATTAGGCTTTCTAATCTGCCCATATAACGAGCCTTGAGTCAGTGACACCCAAACCGGGCACCAGGTGAGAAAACACCCCTAAGAATTTAAACACTCGAGCAGAAAAGGCCACGAAACTAAGGTTTTTATTTATAAAATGTACCCTTTTTAGGCGTGAATACTTATGCTTCATGAGGCATAAATACCCAGCTTAATCAGAGGATTTATATATATATTTCAAACTTATCTAATTATCTTTTGCATAAATACCAAGGCTTGCTTAGGCCAAAGCACCTAGCTAATCAATAATTAGATTTGTTTATATTTTCTTTTCTTTTTCATAATATTTTTTTATAAGGCATAAGAGTTTGTTTTTAAACCCTAAGTGTGTAAGTGTATTTAGTGTGCATATTTCATCAAGGTAAATATCAAGACTAAATTACTTTTACAAATTTTCTTCCTAACCCTAAACATCAAACAAGTTATCTGACTTTGACCAAGTATAAGAAATCCTAATTATGATTTTCCTATTCCTTAAAATTGACTTAATTTCTTACAAAAAATATATCAAAATATTGTTCTAACCTTTCAAAAAGTTTTTTTTTTTTATATCAGTTATGTTAGAACCCTCCCCCACACTTATCTCATGCATTGTCCCTAATGTATGAAAGAAATGTATAGATGCATCAAATAAAATGGAAAAGAGAAAAGTTACCGATACACTGGGTCAAAAAGACCCATAGCCGTTTCATTTACCGGGACCGATTCCAAGAAAGGTTTAAGGCGTTGACCATTTACCTTAAAGTCATTTCCATTCTTGGTGTTACTGATCTCAACTGCACCATGTGGAAACACGATTTTTACAACGAATGGCCCAGTCCATCTTGATTTCAATTTTCCTGAAAAAAGATGAAGCCTAGAATTATAGAGTAAGACTTTTTGTCTAGGGACAAAGGTTTTTCATATGATGTGTTTATCATGAAAAATCTTGACTCTATCTTTAGTGATCCTAGCATTTTCATAGGCCTCATTTCTCAATTCCTCTAATTCGAAAATTTGTAATTTTCGAAGGTCACCGGCCTTAGTCAAGTCAAAATTCAACTGCTTGATTGCCCATAAGGCTCGGTGCTCTAACTCAACGGGCAAGTGACAAGGTTTGCCATAGACTAACCTATAAGGAGACATTCCTAGAATCGTCTTGAAAGCGGTCCTATAGGCTCATAGGGCATCTACAAGTTTGATGGACTAATCTTTCCGGTTTTGGTTCACAGTTTTCTCCAAGATAAGCTTGACTTGTCTATTGGAAATCTCAACTTGCCCACTGGTTTGAGGATGATAAGGTGTGGACAACTTGTGAGTTATGGCATACTTTTGCATAAGAGCTTCAAAAGATCTATTGCAAAAGTGAGTGCCATTATCACTGATAATAACACGAGGGGTTCCGAAGCATGAAAAAATGTTCTCTTTCAAAAACTTTATAACAACTTTGTTATCATTAGTTTTACAAGGAATGGCTTCTACCCACTTGGACACATAATCCACAGCAACCAATATGTATTGGTTTCCAAATGAATTAGGAAATGGACCCATAAAGTCGATGCCCCAAACATCAAAGAGTTCTATTTTTAGAATTGGGTTGAAGGGCATTATATTTCGTTTTGAGATCTTTCCTATCATTTGGCATCTAGGGCACGTCTTGCAAAATTCATAAGCATCCTTGAACAAAGTGGGCCAATAGAACCCGCTTTGTAGCACTTTTTCAGCAGTCTTGCAGGGACCAAAGTGTCCACCGCATGCAAGTTCATGATAAAAAGATAGAACACTCTTAACCTCCTCATCGGGAATGCATCTCCTAATAATTTGGTCAGAACAGTACTTGAAAAGATACGGTTTCTCCCAAAAGAAATACTGGACTTGGGATAAGAACCGGTATATATCATTTTTGGACCAATGAGACGGAGTTTCGTTTGTAACTAAGTAATTCACTATATCAGCAAACCAAGGTTCCCTAGAGATACCTAAGAGATTTTCATCAGAAAATCCTCATTTATGGGTAATTCGTTTCATGGAGAATTAGGGATCCGTGAGAGATGGTCAGCAATGACATTTTCTACACCTTTTTTTATCTTGAATCTCAAGATCGAATTCTTAAAGAAGGAGGATCCAACGAATGAGTCGGGCCTTGGCATCCTTCTTCATCATGAGGTACCTAAGCGCAGAATGATCGGTGAAAATGGTGATTTTGGACCCTAGTAGGTAGGGACGAAATTTCTCTAAGGCAAACACTACTGCCAAGAATTCCTTCTCAGTCGTAATGTAGTTCAATTGAGCATCGTTGAGAGTCCTACTAGAGTAGTAAATCACATGCTGCTTGTTATCAGTGCATTGTCCTAGGACAGTGCCTATGGCAAAATCGAAAGCATCGCACATGATTTCGAACGGCTTAGACCAATCCGGTGCAGATATGATTGGTGCAGAAATAAGCTCTCTCTTAAGCTTCTCCCAAGAATTTATGCATTCAGCATCGAAAGTGAAGGACACATCCTTAGCTAACAGATTAGTCAAGGGCCTAGCAATTTTGCTAAAATCCTTGATGAATCTTCGGTAGAAACCAGCGTGTCCTAAGAAGGATCTAATGTCCTTAACGCATTTGGGCATGGGAAGCTTATTTCTTGGAGATTTCATGACCCAAGATAATTCCATATTTTACCATGAAGTGGCATTTCTCCCAGTTCAGTGTCAGATTTTTCTCAGCACAATATTAGAGGATAAGTTCTAAATGGTGGAGACATTGAGTGAATGAATCTCCGTAGATGGAGAAATCATCCTTAAAGATCTCTAAGAATCGTTCTACCATATCAGAGAAAAGACTCAACATGCAACGTTGAAACGTTATCGGGGCATTTCATAAGCCGAAAGGCATTCGACGATAAGCAAATGTCCCAAATGGACATGTAAACGTAGTCTTTTCTTGGTCCTCAGGAGCAATAGGGATCTGGTTATACCCCGAGTAACCGTCCAAGAAACAGTAATACTCGTGACCCGCCGAACGTTCAAGCATTTGATCAATGAAGGGAAGTGAAAAATAGTCCTTACGAGTTGCTGCATTAAGCTTCCTATAGTCGATGCAAACTCGGATCTTCGTGGGAAGTTGAGTTTGGACCAACTCTTTGTTCTCGTTTTCCACTACGGTGAAACCGGATTTCTTTGGAACGGCGTGGACAGGACTGACCCATTGGCTATCAAAAATGGGATAAATTATCCCATTGTTTAAGAGTTTGACAATTTCAGCATGAATAGCTTCTTGCATTATAGGGTTTAACCTACGCTGCGGGTCTCTTTTAGGCGTGGCGTCTTCATTGAGATGAATGCGATGTTGAACGATAGTCGGACTTAATCCCTTTATATCGGTCATAGTCCAACCAATGGCTTCCCTATTTTTTCTTAGAATTGCTTTAAGATCTTCTTCTTCCCCGTCATTTAAATGGGAGGCAATGATGACAGGAAAGGTCTCTTGTTCGCCTAGATAGACGTACTTGAGATGCACAGGTAAGGCTTTCAATTCTAAGGAAGAGGAAGGCTAGTTGGAAGGACTAGTCAAATTTGTTGGCTCCATTATTGGTGAAATAAGGTTCGAGGCCCATTCACATCAAAATCTACAACCTGATCAAGATTAAAGTCGTCAGACTCTAACCCGAAGTCACACTCAGTTTCTAGTTTCAATTCTTCCCTATGTTCAGTTGTTAAGTTCTCAATTAGGTTGACTTCAAATGTTTGGTCCTCAAGATCGCGGGGTTGTTTTCCTAGATTAAAGACATTGACTTCTCTAGTCATGTCCCCAAAGGTTAACATTATGGACCCATTCCTACAATTGATGATGGCATTGGCAGTAGCAAGGAATGGTCGCCCTAGGATAACAGGAGTTTGAGCCCTATGATTGGAGTTGGACACAGGTTGTGTCTCCAGAACTATGAAATCGATAGGATAAATAAACTCTCCTACCCGGATCAGGACATCATTAATCTCTCCTTTTGGAACTTTTACTGAACGGTCAGCCAGTTGGATAGTGACTCGAGTTGGACTAAGATCGCCCAACCCGAGTTGTTGATAAACTGAGAATGGAAGCAAGTTGATACTTGCCCCCAAGTCAAGAAGTGCACGACTAATCTCAGCTTGTCCTATTGTGCAGGCAATGGTGGGACTACCTGGATCCTTGTACTTGACAGGGATCGGACCCGATAGTAGCTCACTAATGTTAGTGGTTAAGAAGACCTTTTTTGGTACATTGTCTTTCTCTTCTTGGTGCACATGTCCTTAAGAAACTTAGCATAGGAAGGGACTTGTTGGATGGCATCAAGAAGTGGCACATTTATCTTTACTTGATTAAATATCTCAATTATCTTGTCCATGTGTGGATTTTGCTTGTTGTTTTTTAGCCTATTAGGAAATGGTACTATAGGCTGGTGCACCTGACTGGTTGACTTATCTTTTTCAGATTCGTCAGAATTGAAAGGATTTGGAGTAGATGAGGTGGATACTTGATTGTGGTTGTGCTGAATGAGATTGGTTGGCGTTGACACTTGATTATCAACTCTCTTTCCTGACCTCAATGTATGAACTGCATTACATTAATTTAATGAATTATCCTCAGCCAAATGAGCTTGTTGAGAATTCCTCGAATTGGTTATTGGCTGACTAGGCAGGGTACCCTTCTGTCTCTCATTCTGTGGAGTGGCTAGTTGGCTCAGTTGAACCTGTAACTTCTGTATAGTTTGCATGAGAGAATCTTAGTTTTTCATGTATCTTTTCATGTTTCTTTCAAAGTCAGTCATTCTCCTTTCTAGTTGAGGATTCTGGAAGGAGGATTGTGGAACTTAGTTGGGAAAGTTCTGTTGATAGTTTGAGAAGTTAGGTGGATAGTTGGGAGAATTATTATGAAAATTGGAAAAGTTGGGTTGATGATTGGAAGAATTATTGGCATGATGGAAGTGGCTAGCATGATTTGATCGTGAATGGTCATTGTTATTTTGGCTCCATGAGAAATTAGGGTGATTTCTTCAGCCAGGATTGTACGTTGGTGCGTAAGGATTATTGTTTGGCCTTGAAAAGGCCGCATTCATCGGTTCATGGTAAATTGCTGAGCCTGAAAAACAGGGCACTCCTCGAACACATGATTCATGGCTTGGCAGTAAGTACAGCCCAGAGTTGAAAATTGGTTTAGGCTGACTTGATTGACTGAACTTGGTTCTTTCGTTTCTAGAGTTTCCAGTCTTCCAGCTAGGTTAGCTAACTTAGCCTCATTAGCTATGGATGATTCGATAGAATGGAGACCTCCTTTTGAAGAGATGGAGTTTGGATTCCTAAAGGTCTCACTAGTAGATTCCCATTGGATGGTCTTTTCAGCTAGATTTTCATACAAATCCCATCCTTCATTTTCATCCTTCTGCAAGAATCCCCCTTGGCACATACTTTCTGAGAGGGTTTTGGTAGAATAGTCTAAACCATCATAAAGAATTTGGCATTGTCACTATTTCTCTATTCCATGATGTGGACATTGGACAAGGAGGTCTTTAAAGCGTTCAAAGTACCTCCAGAACGGTTCACTCGGTTCTTTCTTGAATTGCATGATTGTCTTCCTAATGAGAGCGGTCTTATGAATTGGATAAAATTTCTTCAAGAAGACCTTGATGAAACCATCCCAAGATGTGATAGAACCGGCCGCTAAGCTATAAAGCCACTTCTTTGCTAGGTCCTTAAGTGCGAAAGGGACAAATCTTAACCTAATAGCATCGTCTACAAGGTGTGGGATTTTCATCATTAGACATACTTCCTCAAATTCTCTTATGAAGAAGTAAGCATCTTCGGACTCTAAGCCATGAAACTTAGGGAGTGTGTTGATGAATTGAGGCTTGAGCTCAAAATTGTATTCACCAACCGATGGAAGTTGAATGCAAGATGGAAGTGAGGTTCTAATGGGGTAGAACCTATCCTGCAATGAAGTTGATTGAGCCATTACCAGATCTGGTCTTGGTTCAAACTTGGGTGGTGATGTGTTTCTAGTCAACCTAGATGAATTAGGGTCTCTTGACCACACTTGCATACACAAACACAATCACAATCACAAATAAGTTTACCAACAGTCAACAATAGTAATCAACCAAGCCTAATCTAAGGTAACCTCAACCTAGCCAACTACTAACTGGTTGATTGCCCACAGGAGGTATAATGTAGACTTTGACCACAAGCTAATCAGCCAGGTCAGGACAAGATTGGTGGGAGGTTATCCGTCAAAGACGTTCCTTAATTAAGTAACCACCAACCTTTGGGCTTTTGGCCCTCAATCCCCTTCCTAGACACTGATTTGGTAGGAGTCAATTTTCAACACCTTCCCCTTAGGATAATCTCCTAGTGAGTTCGAGATGTCCCTAAGGCCAACGTCTATCAGATTTTATCTAGGCTTAGGTTGTGCGTGCTTGGAGATGGTTTGTGGGCTAAGGAAGGGTAATGACTTCCCCACCTTATCTTGAATTGGGTTTTGCCCTTAGAGTTAATTGTGCAAAGTATGCAAAATATAGAAAAGTAGCATTCAAAAGCAAATATCACCCAAGAATGTTTCCTAAACTATATGCTATGCATACGTACCTTGTCTCCAGCTCTCTTCAACAGTAATTGTAAAGTAAACGTAATTAGACAAATGCCTAGAATGCAAGTCTAAACGTTTTTTAAGTAATTAACAATCACTCAAATTACTGTTGGATTAAAACAGGGATGGTGGATAACAGATATAGCAAGATTATAACGTACAAAAACTTAATTTTTTTGCGAGCAATATGTCCTGCAAAAAAGAATTTTAGTAGTCCAACAAAATCTTCAACTTTTGCAATGCAATTTCTTGAAATTCTGTTTCCTACTTTCGAGAGTAGGGGCACATAATTTGTAAGTCTTCTCTTGCAAAGCTTGAATGTTAGATCTGAATCTTCAAGTCCTTGAAACAACACACAAAATTTGTTAAAAAAACAAATACACCGTTCCCTCCCCGACAACGGTGCCAAAAATTGATTGCTAAAGTGAAAGAATAATCAAAGAGTTAAGAATTTACCGTGTAGCTTGTGGCTAACGGGTCGTGTCAACGAGGAGGAATGCGATAAAAGTTTTTCGGTGATTCGTTTAATAACAAAGAATTGTGTTCGTTTTTTAATTGAAAAGAGAATGGAAAGAAGGAGATGATTAAAAGAGAAATTGCAACTTTAGAGAAGGCTTTGGAGAAGGTGATTTAAAGAGCTCGAAAAGTGTTTTGTTGATTATAATAAGGAAGAATCTGGGCTCACTATCTCACTACTCAATAGTTTATTCTTCTATTGAAATCCTAAGTGCCTCAAATTGATCATAGGCAAAACTTAAAGTTGACTTTAGAAAGTTTGAAGTAAAGCACATAAGATGGTTGGAAGAGTTCACTCTTTTCTTTGAAAAATCGTTTCGAATCGAATGTTATATCATCAAGCGCAAAGAAGCAAGTATGAAGTAAAAACAGTTCAAGAAACGTTCATAAAAGAAGTAAGAGTTTAAAAATCCAAACCCATCCTCATGTGCCTTCAAGAACACTTTCAAGAAGAAAGGCTTTAAGTAAGGCATGCAAATGATTCATTGGGTCTTTTTCATTAAAACCAGAAGAGAAGAAGAACTGGAGAGTGTTACAATAGTGAGCCCAGAAAAATCAATTTAGATAC
The DNA here is from genome assembly GCA_038442645.1 of Agave tequilana. Lineage (NCBI taxonomy): Eukaryota > Viridiplantae > Streptophyta > Magnoliopsida > Asparagales > Asparagaceae > Agave > Agave tequilana. Next base: position 37,119 of record JAVJIF010016496.1, read on the forward strand.
TCATGGAAAACAAAGAAGAGGGCAAATAAATAACGCAAGACATACCGTAATATGAGCGGAAGAAAATGTGGCTCGATTCTTGTATTGATGTCACTTCAATCTTCAAGTACAAGCACTCAATTCCTCTCTCTCACAAGTATTTGTACTGAACTACAAATTGCAAAACAAAATATAACTTTTACTATCTAACAGAGAGCCTAAATCCTGAAAGTATAAACAAAATTCTAATCCTAGTCTTCGCCCCTTTTTGCCCTGTTGAAACTGGTATTTATAGGGAAAACCAAAGGGGGATCCCGGGAAGATTGCAGAAGCAAACGCTCCCCAACTGACACCAAACGGCCACGAAAACGCGGCTAGGGCCGCGTTTCCGCCGCCCTGGTGTGGCCAGTTGGTCACACCCAGTTGGCTGGCTCTCCTGGTTTGGTGATTCTCCTGTATCTTCTTCTGGTTTTCTCGTTTCTGCTCCAGAATTTAACGAAACAGCCTTCGATTGTTGGCTTCAACCGTTTGATTTGAGAGGATTCTTTTCAACCGATTTTCAACCTCTCTGATATGCTATGATTTTGCCCTGATTCCTTGATTTCAAATTTATTCTGAGTTAAATCAGAATTTGGTGCGCTATTGGGCTTGTTTCTCATTCCTTTCTTTTAGCAATTGAGCCTACATTAAACAAAGAAGAAGAAGACTTGCTAAAAGGATTTATTAGCTAAAAAATTTGGTAAGGTGACAATGTATATGCAAAATATGTGACTGATCACTTCACCTCTCAAACGCGATGTTCAGCAGCGCGAGGCCCATGCCTCTTCTCAGAGACACGAGACCCGCGTCTCTATGATAGAACGCGGGACTCAGAAGGTTCGTGTTTCTCAAGTGTCGCTAGCCAGATGCAACAATCAGCAACGCAAGGTCCGCGTCTCTTCTCAGACCCGTATTTTAAAGCTAAAACGCGAGAGCCGCGTTCGTTCTATAGGATGCGAGCTCCGCATTTCTGAACCCATTGTTTTAGAATTATGATGCAAGGATGGCTCTCAGAAGCTGAAAAGCCCTCGAAAACCCGAGGCTAATCTCTTTGACCCCCCTCTAACAGATCTAAGGGATTATTTGATAAAGAAAAGGAGTGCTAATCAGATCGCTCCATCATTTTGCTGTGAACGGCTCATCACAGCAATGCTCTGTGAATGTCGCTACAGCTCACATGTAAGCAAGCAATCGGTATTCAGATGATTAATCTCAACCTTCCGATCAGCCAAAAGGCGTCATTCCCAAAGAAAGAGAACCTTCTCTGATACAGAGTATCCCAAAATTATTGCAAACATGGTAGGTCCAAGCACTACGCCAAGCAGAAGTAGGAGAAAACAACCAGCAATAAGCTCTGATGAGTCTGATGATGAACCAGAAGAAGTGAACCGCCATACTCGCACTCGAACTGGTGTGGTAGCCCCAGTTGACTACAGTGCCCTAGCCCGGGACATTGAAGTAAGTGAAATACACTCTGCCATCGCAGAATCATAGGCGTTGAACTCTTCTGTAGAGAAGGAAGCCTTCACGTATATGGCAAACACTCCTAAGGAGACGACCAAGCACTTCGAATAGCAAGCCCAGATCCAGAGGGAACAACTCGATATGATTTGCGCCCAACAAGAATCTATCGATACCCTAAAGCAGACATTTGCATAATTGCTTGAGGGTAAGAAGAAGTCAAAGGCCAAAACTTCTTCTAATTGGTCTAAAGCCAAGTGGAAGGAAGAGAGAGATCATCTTCTGTACATACAGAGGAGGAGAAACAATCCAACTCTGAGTTGTCTAAGTCTCTATCTGAAGAGGGAGGGAATTTAGAGAATGGGAGTACTCATTCTAAAAGAATGAATAAACTAGAGCAGCATCTGAAAGGCCTCACCAATCAGAAAGACCTCCAAGAAGCAGGATTGGTCTAGCCATACCCGACAGAATGGGATCTTGTCCCGTATCCTCCCAAGTTTAAAGCTCCGACCCTATAGGCCTTTGACGGCAAAGGTCACCGAACCAACATATCTACTACTTCAAGTCTCAGATAGGGAACAGAGTAGTAAATGCTGCCATCTTGGTGCGTTTGTCCATTGGCACTCTGAAAGGACTCACCTTTGAATGGTTCATGAAACTCCTCGAAGACTCCATTAAGAACTGGGGTGATTTGGAGAAGTTTTTCCTCACACTCTTCTTCGAAGATGACTCTGAGGTTACCATGCCAACTCTCCTAGCAACAAAGTAACGAAAAGGAGAGTCAGTCAAAAACATTTGTAGAAAGATTTTAGAATATAGCACTCCGACGTCCTAGCGGTATGACCCTGGCCACCCTGGTGGAAACATGTCGTCATAATTTGCAAACCTCAATCCTAACCCAGATAGGAGTTGCTAAAAGCCGTACCTGAAAATAATTAGTCCAGCAAGATGAACATTTAGAAGAGATTATCACTACGACTAGGGCTGAAGAGAATAGGCCCAGACCCAAAAAGATGACAAAGCACGCGCTAGAAGTATCTTTTCAATCCAAAAGGAAAGATACATTAGAGACAGCGATGAAGTCTCCTATTTGACCTCAGCCGACCAGAGGGGGTAGTTCTTCAAATCAGCTGTGTGCCAACAAGCAGTACTCCTTCAAGGATGACCACGATGATTCATTGTTCAAGTTACTCAACAAGAGCAATAGATTGAAGCTTCCCGAAGTTAGACGTCCTGAGGAGGTCGGCAAGACCGACAATCCCAACTGCTGCTTATATCATAGGATGCTGGGGCACCCTCTCAAGAGCTATTATATTTTCAAAGATATCCTTCAAGCTTTGATTGATGAGGACGTGCTCAAGCTCCATCTAGAGCAGAAAAAAGTGTCAACTAATATGACGTCATTTCTTCAGTTCAGGGTACAGCTTCCAACGCAGCCGGAGTAGTTCCCATCCCGAAAGGGGAACTAAGGGTACTCATATTAATCCACATCACAAGTAAGAGAAAGGTCTCATACCTGTTCCTACGCCTCTAGGAGAAACCATATGGGTTCATCCTGAACTTGTGGAGAGCCAACAATGGACTACTATTACCAACAAAAATTTCAAAGGCAAAGCAAAAGCCTAACCTTGCAATGTGGTGTGCGCTTCTTCCCAGGAAACAGAGATTGATGTCCCCTCACTAACCGACTCAGAGGAGGAGACAATCGTATATTTATTTAATATAAAATTCTGCTAATAAAGCTTTACTTGCTTGATCCTAGGTCCATGGTGTGCAAATGAAGAAGAAGACCATAAATCACCATTTAATGGGCAATTAAATGCTTACCAAGTAACCATTGACCTTATGGAGGAGATTTTGTCAGCCCAGGGCATCAAATCCAGAATCCAGAAGATTTAGCTAACAGCAGATAAAAGGGACGACACGCTGCAGGAAGCCAGGCGCACGCAGCCCTGACATGGCCGCGAAAACGTGGCCAGGGCCGCGTTTTCACCCCCATATAGGCACGGTCGCGCCCATGCTTTGGGCCAGGGGTTGTCCCCTGGCCCCCTTTCCCTGGTGCCTATAAAAAGCCCCTTGGGGTTCTGAAGATGGAGATATTCAGAGCTTTAGCAAGTAGTTGTTATTTTGTTCCTAAGAGTTGTAGTTGTTTCTTTCTTTCTTCTTCTAGTTTTAGTTTTAGCCATTAGAGTGAAAGAGAGAGTGTGTGCAAAAGTTGTATTTGAAGGGTGACAAGCTAATACAAGTAATTACTTCTCTTTCTTCTTTCCATTTCTTGTGTTTTCCATTTGCTTTTACTTTATTGTTTTAGTATAACACCCTTTCTCTTTACTTCTCTTCTTTTGTTGTTTCTTTTACTACCATGTCTAACTAACTCTTCCATTGCATGGCTAACTAATTACTAACCCACTAATCTCTTACAACTTGATTGATAAACCCAAATGAGTTAATAGTGTCAAATAAACCTTGTGCAAACAAGAGCTATGATATCTTAAGACGAGGGTTCTAACTCTAACTTATTCGCTTTCTTATATTTCATACTTAATGGGTTTTTGATGATCTATGGATTATATACTTTACTTATTTTCGTAAGCTAAAGATTTTCCTTTTAACTTTGTCGATACCATTAGTGCGCTTGTGTTTTCCCTTATTCTCGCCTTCTATTAGATCTTGATAAGGGAATATCCAAGTTTGCCGTGTGAAGCTAAGTTAAAGGAAGGACTTTCATTCGGTCCCAACGTGAATAGTTCCTATGCATAAAGGTTATACTTGCCTGTGACCCATCGTGAGGCTACATCTTCAAGAAGTTAAGAATTAGTGGGAGCACTTAGTAGAAAGTTAGCCATGCGTTTTTACCATTAAGAAAATCCAATTTTACAAACACCAAATCATTCTAAAATAATTTTTGAAACCAACTTGTTTTCATTTTCGAATTCTTTATTTGAAACAAAGAACTTTCTCTTTTATTGAACAAAGAAGCCGCATCAAGCTTTCATCGCTCTCCCTCCTTGTGGGCACGATCCATATAGCCACTTCGCTACTACGGAAGAATCACAAAAGAAGTAACATCAATCCACACTCCTTTATTTATATTTGTGCATGCCTTTTTTGCCGATCAAATTTTGGTACCGTTGCCAGGGAGGGAACGACTTTATTGTTCAATACTAAAGATTTTTCTTTGTTCTTGTGTGTAGGAGAAGCACCAAGGAGCTCACTAACACAGGAAGCGAAAGTGGTGGCCAAAGACATTGCACAAGGATTCATTTGCCCTCGGAAAATTCGTGTAAAAGCAGTTCCTCCGATTGAAGTACTAACAAACTCTTCTGCAGGGCTGCCGAAAACTACTCAAGTTGCTTTCTAAAATCTTTTAGTTCCCTTGAATGCTTCATCTTATACATGTGTAATAAACTCAACAGAAACTCACTTGTTGCTTAATTGAAATTTAGATTAGACTCTTGCATTTAGGGCACGTGTCGATTTCAATTCATTTCAATTTCTGTTGAAGAGTACTGGAGAAAAGGTACGTGTGCATTCATATAAAATAGGACCAACATTTTGGAGTGATTTATCGCTTTGAGTGTTACCTTGTTGTGAATAAACTGAACACTTGCACAATTAACATTAAGGACAAAATCCCAAATAAACAAAATAAGGTGGGGATTTCATCACCCTTCCTTAGCCCAAAAATCATCTCCAAGTGCACTCACACTATCCCAAGTCTTAACTAAAAATTGATAGACGTTGGCCCTAGGGACATCTCGAACTCACTAAGAGATTAACCGAGGGTGAAAATTATAAGAATTATACTCCTGTAAAATCGGTGTCTAAGGAAAGGGGATTGAGAGGCAAAGCCTCGAAAGCTCCGTGGTTTGGCGTAATTAATGCCCATGGCTCATGCCCGGATACCTCCCACCGAGTTTTGCTCTTTCCTGGCCAATTAGCTTATAGTCGAGTTCCTGCAACAACCTCCCCCGGAGAATCGACCATTTAGGAGTCGCCTAGGTCCAGATACCATAGACTAAGACTTTGTGGTTGTTTTTCTTTCTTTTGTTTGTTTTTTTATTCTTTTCGATTGTTTGTTTTCTATACGTTGTTTGTGGTGTGCTGCATGCAAGAGTGAATTAGAGATCCTGTAACTTTCAGATTGATTAGAAACACTTCTCTACCCTTGCATCCAGAACCGGTGATGACGTCACTTCAGGACAGGTTTTACCCGATCAGAACCTCATTGCCATCTTATATAAAACTGCCTGAGGCAAATGGAAATAACTTTGAAGTAAAGCCTCAATTCATTAACACTCTTCTAAAGTTTTATGGTTTAGAATCAGAGGACGCAAACTTCTTTGTTAGGGAATTTAAAAAGTGTGCCTCATGATGCGCATTCCCCAACTAGGAGACGATGCCGTTTGGTTATGTTTCATTCCCTTTTCCCTAAAGGACCTAACTAAGAAATGGTTGTACAGTTTTGCGGTAGATTCAGTTACAACGTGGGATGATTTTGTCAAGGCCTTCTTGAAGAAATTCTACCCAATCCACAAAATTGCCTTCATTAGAAAGAATATCATGCAGTTTAGGCAAGAACCGAGCGAACCATTTTGGAGATACTTTGAGCGATTCAAAGATCTCCTAGCTCAGTGCCCTCATCACGGTGTGGAGAAATAGCGTCAGTTCTAGATTCTCTACGATGGTTTAGATTATCAAACGAAAACCCTATTAGAAACTATATATCAGGGATGGTTCTTGCAAAAGGATGAGAATCAGGGTAGGAATTTATTTGAGGATTTAGCTGAGAAACCCTGCAATGGGGCCAGCCTCGAAAAAACCAAGAATTCATAGTCCATAGCTTCAAAAGGAGGGCTCCTATCTCTAGAATCATTCATAGCTGCAGAAGCTAAGATTGCTACCCTGATGAGGAGAATAGAGGCTCTAGAAACAAAAGAGCTTGCCAATGTCAACCTAATCAACCCACCACCAATTCACAATTCAGGTTGTTCATACTGTCAAGCACCGAACCATGTCTTTGAAGAGTGCCCTATTTTTCATACCAAGGAGGCCTACTCACGGCCGCAACACAACCGTACTCGTAGATGTACAATCCCGGTTGGAGGAATCACTCAATTTCTCTTGGGCGCAGAACAATCCTCCCAGGCCTAATTTCTCCAATAATTTCACCATCCCAATCCTCTACCAAATTTTCCTAGTCAAGCCCGATCTTCCTCCTTCCAAAGTTCACCAATGGAAAATAAATTCAGTAAATTAGAGGAGAGCATGGAAGCTTTTATGAAGTCCCAAGCCGCCTTCATGCAAAATCAGGGACAAACACTGAGCAACCATTCACAGGTTATATCGAGATTTGAAATGCAAATAAGTCAGTTAGCTAGCTCTCTAAGTGAAAGACCAAAGGGTACTTTTATCTAGTCAGCCGCTAGTTAACCCTAAGAACTCCTATCAAGCGTGTGAAATTCAGGATCCATCGATCAACTAGTGCAATATTGTTCACACACTTCGATCTGGAAAGAAGGTAGACAACCAGGTCTACCAACAGAAAAATTCAGTCCACATTGATCCTACTCCCTCCTCCACCTCTGCTAGTCCCTCCCAATCTTCTCCACAAACATCTGACGAGGACAAAGCTGCTGAACAAGTTCATAAGCCTGTAGCATCCTTTCCCAATAGGCTTACGAACAACAATAAGAATATGCACATGGAGAAGATGCTTGAGATGTTTAACCAGCTCAAACTGAATGTGCCTCTTCTTGACATTATCCAACAAGTCCCAGCTTATGCCAAATTTCTTAAGGATATGTGTACGAAGAAGAGAAAGACAAATATGCCCAAGAAAGTGTTCTTGGCAACTAACATAAGCGAAATTCTATCTCGTCCCATTCTGGTAAAATACAAAGATCCCGGATGTCTCACAATTTCCTGCACCATAGGACAAATAGAAATTAGCAGAGTACTCCTTGACCTAGAGCAAGTATCAACTTGCTACCTCTCTCAATATACCAGCAACTTGAGTTGGGCGAGCTGAGCCCAACTCGAGTCACCATTCAGTTAGCTGACCGATCTGTGAAAATCCCTAAGGGAAAATCACAGATGTCCTTATCCGGGTCGGGGATTTCATCTACCCCGTTGACTTCATTGTGCTTGAGACCCAACCTGTGTCAAATTCGCGGTCTCAAACTCCGGTCATCTTAAGGCGCCCATTCCTTACTACAGCCAATTGATTGAGTTGGAACCTGGACACAAATACAAAATTTCAGAACTAAAAGAATAAAGAGTGCAAGTACTCAATACTACCGCTTTAGCAAGTGGCTATGCGGGTCGTAATCCACAAAGAGGGACTAGAGATGGAAGCTTTTTATTAAGATCTCTTTTACGCTACAAAGAATGGTTAAAGATCTTCTTTTAGTTTTTTAAAGGAAAATAAAAAAGAGTTATAATTAAGTTAGAAAGAAAGTGATAGATAGAGAAGATGGAGAAAATAAAAGTGATATGTACAAAGAAATTAAAAGAGTGAAAGAGATTTGGGTGATTATGGTGTTGGTGATCTACATTAAAAGTTACAAGAAAAGAAAGAAAAACTAAAACCTCAAAAACATACTTACCTCTTCGGTGCTTGCTTACCTTTTACCCTTATCGACGATGTACCTTTACTTGAAGGCGACGGAAGCATGGCAGATGAGATCTTCCCCATTCCCGATTTACACTATGAAATGAAGGGGTGAGCTATACTACCATAGAAATGGATATCCATCACCATAAGCCATCAACGACATTGCAAGGACAAGGAAACTTCGAGGCTATCGGCTTCATTTGGATCCACAAACACAAAAGAGGAAAGCGAACAAAAACAAGAATTGAAAAGAAAAGAAAACCTCGATTCGATTCGATTCAAATAACAATGGAAGAAAAGATACTTACACGGTATCACCTTCAGTACAAGCTTGCTCTCATTCCCCCATGAAAGTCTCCTCTCCTCTCAGTTACATAAATAAAACGAAAATTACATAAAAGAAAACTAAAAACCTAAGTTACAAACTACAAATTAGCCTAAGTTATGCTCTCTACTTGGTCCTTCCCTTTTTTGCCTTTGAGATTGCAGGTATTTATAGGAGAAATGCAGAGGGTAGAGGAGTATGAAGATAAGGGAAACTAGCTATTTCTGAATTTGAATCATTTTCTTATCTCCAAACTTGATTTGATGTGGATATTCAGTTCTGATCTGCAGCTTATTAGCATATTGATTGCTAAATATAACTTAACAAATGATAGAATTAGAAATAATGATCAAATTAAGAGTTGTAGAACTTGAAGTCCTCTTTCTAGATAATTTTGAATCATTAGATTTGAGTTCTTATAGCGAAAGTTATGATTCAAATACTAAAATTATCTAGCCAGAATCTGAGTCAGAATTACTTCATCTCATCGTTGATCTTCTCTCTGTCCATTTATCCTTTTGGATTTGGACTCTGTATTTGACGTTATCCTCGGCTGATCTTTAGTTTTAACCACCTCATTCACTAAAAATATAATTTTACCAACTGGATTTGGGATCATTCTCCTCTAACCAAATAGATCTAGTTAAATCTGAATTTAACTGATATTTATTTGATTTTATCATCTTTCTCCTTATGATTATCTTCTGCAAAATAGACATTTAAGACAAGAAATTTAGCAGATTTATTACATGATAAATGTGGAATGTAATAAAGAATAATACAATAAATGTGTGCAATCACCAATGCCATAATCAACTGTAGGAACGAGTCCATGCGATTGACCTTTGGAGATATGACAAAGGAAGTCAATGTCTTCAATCTTGGAAGATAACCCAGGGATATCAATGATCAGACTTTTGAGGTCAATTCCATTGAAAATCTGACCAATGATTATGAGAAAAGCATGGAGATAGAAACAGAGGCAGAGTTTGATCTGGAGTCTAAGGATTTTAATCTAGACCAGATCGTGGATTCTGCAATGGACTAGGCGTCAAGCCCAAGTGTACCTCATCATAAGATTGAAAGTCCGAAGATTGCCTCCAATGAAGCAACACCTTTCCTAGAGCTAAAAGCCTTACCTGAACACCTCAAGTACGCCTACCTGGGCGGAAGAGAAACCCTGCCAGTCATCATAGCATCCCACCTGACTGAGCAACAAGAGGACAGCTTAATGTCTATTCTAAAAAGACATAGGGAAGCCATTGGATGGACGATGAAGGATAACAAAGGGATAAGTCCAGCAATAGTTCAACATAGAATACATTTAACCGATGAAGCAACTCTCAGGAGGGACCCACAATGCAGGCTTAACCCACTCATACAAGAGGCAGTAAAAGCAGAAATTTTGAAACTATTAGATAATGGGATCATTTATCCCATTTCTGATAGCCAATGGGTTAGCCCTGTTCATGCGGTCCCGAAGAAAGTTGGCTTTACGGTGGTTAACAATGAGCAAAAAGAGTTGGTACAAACAAGACTGCCTACCAAGGTTCGTGTTTGTATCGACTACAGTAAGTTGAATGCAGCCACCCGTAAAGACCACTTCCTGCTACCCTTCATCGACCAAATGCTTGAACGCTTGGTTGGACATGAGTACTATTGCTTCCTAGATGGGTACTCGGGATACAATCAAATCCCTATTGATGCAGAAGACCAGGGAAAGACCACGTTCACCTGCCCGTTCGGAACCTTCGCTTACCGACGCATGCCCTTTAGATTATACAATGCTCCCGTAATATTCCAATGGTGCATGCTTAGTCTTTTCTCTGATATAGTAGAACATTTTCTTGAGATTTTTATAGATGACTTCTCCATCTACGGAGATTCATTTGATCAGTGTATTCATCACCTAGAGTTAGTTCTGCAAAGATGCAAGGAGAAGAATCTAACTCTAAATTGGGAGAAATGTCATTTCATGGTGAGACAGGGGATTGTCTTAAGCCATAATATTTCTAGAAGAGGAATCGAAGTGGACAAGGAAAGATAGAAATGATTGCTAAGCTTCCACCACCCAAAAGCATCAAGGATATCAGATCCTTTCTAGGGCATGCTGGGTTCTACCGACGGTTCATTAAGGATTTTAGCAAGATCGCTAGACCCTTAACCACCTAAGGATGTGCCCTTTAATTTTAACGATGAATGTTTCAAGTCATGGGAGAAGCTTAAGTAAGAACTTATTTCTGTGCCTATTATTTCTGCTCCTGATTGGGCACAACTATTTGAAATCATGTGCGATGCCTCTGATTTTGCTATTGGCGCTGTTCTTGGACAGCGCATCAACAATAAGCAGCACGTGATTTACTACTCGAGTAGGACCTTGAATGACGCCCAACAGAATTATACAACGACTGAGAAAGGGATTCTTGCTGTTGTCTTTGCATTAGAGAAGTTCCGGCCCTACTTGTTAGGATCGAAGACAGTAATTTTCACGGATTACTCGGCTCTAAAATACCTCATAACCAAGAAGGAAGCAAAAGCCTGATTGATTCGGCAGATCCTTTTGTTTCAAGAATTTGACCTAGAAATTTAGGATAAATGAGGTATAGAAAATGTGGTTGCTGATCATTTGTCACGAATTCTGAGCACACCTATCATACAAGCTCCGATCAATGAGGATTTTCCAGACAAGCACATCCTGACCATTTTCAAGGAACCCTGGTATGCGGATATAGTCAATTACCTGGCCACTGGACAATTAATTGCTGACTGGACAAAGTAAGACCAGTGTCGTTTCTTTGCCCAAGTACAGTTCTTCTTCTGGGAAGAGCCGTATCTTTTTAAGTATTGTCCCGTCCAGATTATTCGACGATGCGTCTCAGAGGAAGAACAGAGGAGTGTGCTAAGCTTTTGCCATGAACTTGCATACGGAGGACACTTCAGTCCCTGCAAGACTGCAGAGAAAGTTTTACAGAGTGAATTTTACTGGCCCACTTTGTTCAAAGACTCATTCCACTTTTGCAAGACATGTGTAAATTGTCAGAAGATTGGGAAAATTTCAAGAAGAGACATGACGTCCCTGAACCCGATTCTTGAAGTTGAAATTTTTTATGTTTGGGGTATCGACTTCATGGGACCATTCCCAAATTCCTTCGAAAACCAGTTCATTTTGGTTGTTGTGGACTATGTCTCTAAATGGGTAGAAGTTATGCCTACAAAGACCAATGACAACAAAGTGGTTGTTAAATTTCCCAAAGAAACATCTTCTCCCAATTTGGCACCCCAGAGCGATAATTAGTGATAATGGATCGCATTTCTGCAATAGAGTTTTTGAAGCTCTGATGCGAAAGTATTCCATCAATCACAAGTTATCTACTCTGTATCATCCCCAGACAAATGGGCAGGTCGAAGTCACCAATCGGCAGATCAAGCTCATTTTGAAAAAGACTGTCGGACAAAACCGAAAGGATTGGTCGGTCAAACTCAACGATGCATTGTGGGCTTACCGTACTACTTTTAAGACAGTCCTGAGGATGTCTCCTTATAGACTCATATTTAGAAAAGCATGTCATCTGCCAGTCGAGTTAGAACACCGTGCCCTATGGGCCATTAGGCAACTCAATTTTGATCTGACTAAAGTCGGTGAGCTAATAAGACTGCAGATCTCAGAATTAGAGGAGATATGGAATGAAGCCTGCGAGAACGCTCGGATCACCAAAAGCAGAACTAAATTTTTTCATGACAAGATCATAAACTGGAAAAACTTTGCCCCGGGAGACAAGGTTCTGCTATACAACTCAAGGCTTCACATTTTCATGGGGAAACTGAAGACTCGGTCTGGACCGTTCATTGTGAGCACCGTTTTCCCATACGATGTTGTGATTATTGTAGATCCTAAGAACGATACAGAATTCAAAGTGAATGGGCAAAAACTAAAGCCCTTTTTAACCACTGAGCCGCAGCCCAAGCTAAAATTGTACTGAGTTTTTTTGCTCCGTCGTATACCTGACCATCGCCATCCACACACCACCAAAAAAAGATCAAAAAAACAAAAAAAAACTTTTTCTTTATACTTATTGTGTATATGTTCACCCCTTATATACTTGTACATAACTTTTTTTGGAAATTTCTTCTTCTCCCTCTCCTTTAGCCTACTCGCACTTGGTCGGCCCGAGTCGACAGCGACGGTGATCTCTTTTCTTCCCCTATTTATTACATTTGCATTTACATGACTAAGCATTGAGGACAATGCATTAGATAGGTGTGGGGGGGCTAACATTCTTTCTTTTCTTAGTAAATAAAAAAAACTCCTTAACGAAAAAAAGAATTTTTATACTCTTTATAAAATGCCAAAAGGTTGAAAGAATTAAGGGAACCTTATGAAGGAATCTTTATTTTAGCCTAAATAAAAATGAAACATTAGTTTGACTAAGAGTTGGGAGGGATAAGAAAAATAACTCATACATTTTATTTAACCTTAGTAGAATATGCATAAACCACACACACATGCTTGGGATTTAGAGATACAACTCTAAAAAAAGCTGGATAATTGTGCCTCAAGAAGCATGATTGCTCACGCCAAAAAAATAATAAATATATAATATATAAGTAAATCTTGATTTGGTAGCCTACTCTACTTGCATATTTGACCTGAGGGGTGTTTTCCACTTGGTATCCTAAAACCATCTGGTTTGGGAGTCATCGGTTTGATATGTGTTACATGAGTAAAGTAGAAAGCCTAATGAAACTAAGAATAATGATAACTATTAACAAAATTAAATAATATTCAAAGTTGAGTTGAAAAATCCCAAGCACATCACACTTACACATTATGCATATCTATCTAAAGCAAAATAGCAGAATGAGCTAGAAGTACAATATTCTTTCTAAATTTAAAGAAAAACCATAATTTCTTCTTTTATGAAGGCTAATGTATAGGAGGATTTATGAGGGTTAAACCTAATTCTTACATCATTCGGTCATTTTTACTTAGATGATTGAAAGTTCTTTTCTTGAAAGAGGTTTCCTAACAACTAAATATTTTTCTTCAATTGTTGGATTTTGTGGGTGCAATCCGCTGAAAGCCCTTAGGAGACAACACTCCTCTAGGGAAAACCTAGAGGTTTAAAGGCTTGTTCATATGCTTAGTGCAATCGCGTCACCTACGAAAGTGGTATAATAATTTTCTTATTTTTGTTTTGCTCAGGACGAGCAATAGATAAGTGTGGGGGTGTGATTAGTCTCTAATTTTGCATAATTTTTATCACATTTGTATATTTATTTAACATAAAATTCTGCTAATAAAGTTTTGCTTGCTTGATCCTAAGTCCATAGAGTGTAAATGAAGAAGAAGACCCTAAATCACCATTTAATGGGTGATTAAAGGCTTACCAAGTAGCCATTGACCTTAGGGAGGAGATTTTGTCAGCCCAGGGCATCAAATCCAGAATCCAGAAGATCCAGCTAACAGGAGACAGAAGGGACGGTACGCTGCAGGAAACTAGGCGCGCGGCCGCGTTTCTGCTGCCGTAAGGGCGCGGCCGCGCCCGTGCTTTGGGCCAGGGGTTGTCCCTCTGGTCCCCTTTCCCTGGTGCCTATAAAAACCCCCTTGGGGTTCTGAAGATGGAGATATCCAGAGTTTTAGCAAGTAATTGTTATTTTGTTCCTAAGAGTTGTAGTTGTTTCTTTCTTTCTTCTTCTAGTTTTAGTTTTAGCCATTAGAGTAAAAGAGAGAGTATGTAAAAGTTGTATTTGAAGGGTGACAAGTTAATACAAGTAATTACTTCTCTTTCTTCTATCCATTTACTTGTGTTTTTCATTTGCTTTTACTTTCTTGTTTTAGTGTAACTCCTTTCTCTTTACTTCTCTTCTTTTGTTGTTTTTTTTACTACCATGTCTAACTAACTCTTTCATTGCATGGCTAACTAACTACTAACCCACTAATCTCTAATAACTTGATTGAAAAGCCCAAATGAGTCAATAGTATCAAATAAACTTTTTGCAAAAAAAAGCTATGATATCTTAAGACGAGGATTCTAACTCTAACTTATTCGCTTTCTTATATTTCATGCTTAACGGGTTTTTGATGATCTATGGATTGTATACTTTACTTATTTTTGTAAGCTAGAGATTTTTCTTTTAACTTTGCCCATACCATTAGTACACTTGTGTCTTCTCTTATTCTCGCCTTCTAGATCTTGATAAGGGAATGTCCAAGTTTGTCGTGTGAAGCTAAGTTAAAGGAAGGATTTTCATTCGGTCCCAACGTGAATAGTTCCTATGCATAAAGGTTATACTTGCCTATGACCCATCGTGAGGCTACATCTTCAAGAAGTTAGGGATTACTGGGAGCACTTGTAGAAAATTAGCCATGCATTTTTACCATTAAGAAAATCTAATTTTACAAACCACCAAATCATTCTAAAACAATTTTTGAAACCAACTTATTTTCATTTTTCAATTTTTTATTTGAAACAAAGTACTTTCTCTTTTATTGAACAAAGAAGCCGCATCAAGCTTTCATTGCTCTCCCTCCTTGTGAATACGACCCGTATGGCCACTTCCCTACTACGGAAGAATCGCAAAAGTAGTAACTCAATCCATATTCCTTTATTTATATTTGTTCATGCCTTTTGCCGATCATGTACCGCTCATGGCTGAAACTCGTTCAGGTCAGTCGTACTTGAAGAATTACGATGAGATGGTGGCAAGTCCTCCTAAACCCATCCCGAGACAACTAAGTCATCCACGAAGCAACCTGTAGAGAAGCAAAAAGAGATTCGGTTTGCTAAAGCTCTCCTGAAGGACAAAGTGGAAGGATCTTCAACACCTTACCGCTTTGATGTCTTGACTCAACTGGCCAATATCCCTGCCAGGATCACTCTTTACGAGCTCCTGAGACTATAAAAGTCAACAAGAAAAGTTCTAAGAGAAGTTTTAGCTGATGCTGAGGTCTTTATGGCCTGGATTCTGGCTAGACCACAGGAGGAAGACGAAGAAGACTGCCTCCACACCTCTCAACATGCCCCTGCATCACCTTCATGCCAGACGACATGCAGGTCAAGGGAAAACATGATAGGCCTCTGTACTTCATAGGGTATATTGGTTCGTCTGAAGTGAGCCGCATTCAGATAGATCCAGGATCCGCGTTGAGCATTATGCCTTGTCGAGTCATGTAGCACTTGGGGATCCCCACTCACCGATTGAGCGCCACCCAAATCACTATTTATGGTTTCAATGCCAATGGTACGCACCCAATGGGGAAGATCAAACTCAAATGTCAGATTGGGGACCAAAGATCTGAAGTAACATGCCATGTTATTAACGTTGACACTTCATATAATTTGCTGCTGGGACGATCGTGGGTTCATTGCAACTCCATCGTCCCCTCTACTCTCTATCAAATCATGAAATATATTGACGGAGACGAAAAAGTCTGAACATTGATTATCGAAAAGCATTTGTTCAAAGGGGTAGAGAACTACTTCACAGAATCTCTCCTATACCAAGATTCTCTAAAGACGAAAGAAAATTCCCATCCAGAGGAACCAGACTCTGGTAATGAAGCTGACATTAAATCAGAGGCAGAGGAAGAATGTCTTTGAAAGTTGAACCCACTTGTAACGAGCATTGATTAGCTCAATGTCAATAACCCCGCCAATGATGTAGGCAAGTGGTATATTAATGAAGAATTAAATCTGGCTTACTTTACTGTGTTTGCTTCTGATTTCATATCGTCAGACACTAGTACCGATGTAGATGATAACCCCTTTTTGACAATAGGTGCTCTGACATTATTGCATGTACCGGTGAGGTCATCCCTCACGGCACATCAAGGCGTCAGTAACGCATAAGGATCGTTGTTCATGGTTCTAGCAAGATGCAAAGGCCAAAGACTAATCCTTTTTGGAAGAGTCGAGTCAAATCAATGACTCGCGAAGACTCTGAAAGCGAGGATGATCTCCTCAATTCTCTCATTATGAGCCAATGTACTCAGAATGATGGAGAATATGGGGTACGACCTAACAAATGGTCCTAGCTTAAACTTTGACAAAGAAAGGAGAACACTACTTCGATCCTTGGCTCCAAAAGGGAAAGCCCCTTATTATTTTCATCGAACTCGTAGAGGGTTGGGTTATGTGTCAACTCTAGTCTCGTCGGCCTCTGAGTCTGAAAAGTCATTATATCACTACCGCTCGTCAGGCACGTCATCATGGGAGCCAGATGTCAGTGTCAGTAGTATCTTCAAAGAAATAACGGTAAACATGATTTCAACAAGCCACCTAGAAGATGAAAATGAAGAAATGATCCAGTCAGATATAGATCCTTGGATCAAACACCTAAACACTCCCTAGGATATTCGCTTCAAATAACGTGAATCACCCACAAAGGATAAGGTCACCCAGATCAATCTGAGAGATGAGGCTAATCCTAAGCCCATCTTTATAAGTGAAAGCTTATCACCCTCTGAGAAGGAAGATCTAATATCTCTTGTGCGAGAGTATACAGATGTTTTTGCTTGAAATTATGAAGTTATGTCTGGACTTGATCCTCAAGTAGTTATGCATTGCCTCAACATCAATTCGGATGCGAAACCAGTCAAACAACAGCAGCGATGGTTCCATCCAGAAATAATGGAGACAATCCAGTCGGAAGTCAAGAAACTTATAGACTGCAATTTTATCAAGGAGGAATAACACCCTGATTGGGTAGCCAATATCGTCCCCGTAACCAAGAAAAATGAGAAGATCTGAGTTTGCATTGATTTTCGCGATCTAAATGAGGTTTGTCTTAAAGATGAATTCCCTTTCCAACATAGATGTCATAAGCGATATGTGTGGGTTTGAACGGATGTCCTTCATGAATGGATTCTCGAGATACAATCAAATCAAGATGTGCCCTGGTAATGAAAAGCATACATCTTTTAGGATGCCATTGGGGGTGTATTGCTTTACTGTCATGCCCTTCGGATTAAAGAACATGGGGGCAACGTACCAAAGCTATGAATGCAATTTTCTACGAGATATACGCAAAACAGCGGAATGCTATGTCGACGACATTGCTGTAAAAAGTCATGCTAAAGGCAATCACATAATAGATCTAACGACAGTATTCAATATCATGCGGGCACATCAGTTAAAAATGAATCCCACCAAATCCTTCCTGGGGTAACCAACTGTAAATTCCTAGGGTTTTTTGTTACATCCAAAGGAATCCACCTCGACCCAGAAAAAGTCTGCGCTGTCCAGGGGATGCAACCTCCAAGAAATCTCAGAGAACTTAGAGGATTGCAAGGGCGATTAGCATACATCCGGAGATTTATCTCTAACCTCTCAGGACGATGCCAACCATTCACCAAATTGATAAAGAAGGGTGTTTCATTCATATGGGACGATGCTTGCCAACAAGCGCTCGAGGAAATCAAACGGTACCTCACGCGACCACCTATCCTTACAGCTCCGGTGTCAGAAAAACCTTTCCTGATATACATACGAGCGATGGATCACTCTTTAGGAGCTTTGCTAGCCCAGAATAATGATCAGGGACACGACCAGGCAATCTACTATTTGAGTAGAATTATGATCGGAGCTAAACATCGGTACAACCCGATCGAAAAGGAATGTTTGGCATTGGTATTTGCCGTCTAGAAAATGCGACACTACTTGGTGGGCCAAATCATACATGTTATATCAAAAGTCAATCCTTTAAGGTTGCTTATGATAAAGCCATCGTCATTGAATGGTCGATTGGCGAAATGGGCCATATCGCTCTCACAATATGAGATACAATTCATGCCGCAAAAAGCCGTGAAGGGACAAGCGGTGGCAGATTTTCTGGCTGAGCATCCAGACCCAAGGACGACCTTTATAAAGATCTCCCAAATGAGATTGTTGAAGTTTGCATGACTCAGACATCTTTCGAAGGATAGGTGTGGCAACTCTTCTTCAACGGTGCATCAAGAACGGGTCCGCGACGAAATATCATAGCAGGAGTAGGGGTAGTCCTTGTCTCCCTACAGAACTACGTAATCCCTCATACATTCTCATTAACTGAGCCATGTTCCAACAATGTAGTGGAATACAATGCTCTATTGATCGGAATGCAAATCGCTTATAAGATTGGCGTTAAAAATCTCGAAGCATATGGTGACTCAAAACTCATCGTTAACCAGCTTCGCGGGGAGTACGAAGTCATACATGAGACTTGGTATCTTATCATAACACAACAATCTACATGGCCGAGAGATTTAGAAACTTTTACATCGACTATGTACCTCGCCAGCAAAATATGCATGCAGATGCACTAGCATCTCTCGCTGCTTCCTTGGCTCTTCCAACCGGAGTAGTAGAGAAATACTCGTTTATAGCCATGACTTGTACTGTCCAAGTCGCTTTTAAAGACCACCAAAAGCAGACAAGAGACTGTCAAGTCAAAGAAGCTTTAGAGACTTCAACAGGTCCAGAGCTCAGGGATTGGCGATTCCCGTACATCGACTATGCATTGTACGGCATCTTTCCTGATGACCCCAAAGAGGCGTCTTCCATTAGAAGGAAAGCCCCTAAATTCTACTACAATACGATCACAAGAGCACTGTATCGCTGATCACATAATGGGATCCTCCTCTGCTGCCTGTCACAAAAGGAGGCACAGAAAATACTCAAAAGAGTGCATGACGGCATGTGTGGAGCTTATTAGCCTGGTCTGAAGTTTGGAGATCGACTACGAAGACTGGGGATTTTTAGCCAAAGATGATTCCTGATGCCATCGCTTAAGCCAAGCGATGTCGCACCTATCAGGTTCATGGTGACTTCATCCACCATGCACCAGGACATCTTCACCCTACAACTTCTTCCTGGCCATTCGAGATGTGGGGAATGGACGTGGTTGGCCCTATCAACCTACATTCATCAAAAGGACAGTGGTTTATCTTAGCTATAATCGATTACTCCTCTAAATGGGCTGAAGTTATTCCCTTGAGGGAGGTAAAGACATTTGACCTGATCAGGTTCGTTAAACATCACGACATTTACCGATTTGGTGTGCCACGATGAATTGTCCTTGATAATGGGCCCCAGTTCGTCAGCCAAGCCTTTCAAAGGTTCTGCAATAAGTTCAGAATCCAGAGTGTGTCTTCAACTGCATATTATCCAGCAGCTAACGGCCTTGCAGAAGCTTTCAACAAGACTATTGTAAAACTTCTCAGAAATTCATCTCGAAAAGCCAACGTGACTGGTACGACAAATTAGGTGAATGCTTATGGGCTTATCGCGCGACGGTTCGAACCCCGACGAAAGCTACACCATTTTCTTTGGTATATGGGTGTGAAGCTGTACTCCCATTAGAAATTCAGATCCTATCTCTATGCTCGCCTTGACAATAGAGATGACAAATGAGGAGAAACATCGACTGCGACTCTAGGAGCTGGAGGCTTTAGACGATAAATGCCTGCAAGCTCAAAGCAAATCGAGCTCTATCAAGCTCGAATTACCAGAGCCTTCAACAAGAAAGTTAAGGAGCAGATTTTTAAGAAAGGTGATCTTGTTTTAGCTGTCAGAAGACCCATAGTGATGACGCATAAGACCAAAGAAAAATTGCAGCCCAAATGAAAAGTACCATTTGTAGTGGAGTCAGTCTACTCGAATGGAGCATACCGCCATATAACCCCAGGCGGCAATACGCTGATGATGCCAATCAACAGCAAATTCTTGAAGAAATACTATCCTTGATAGCATTCTTCTCCTGATCAGGTTAATACTACAACTCTAATCGAAACTTCCAGGATCCAAGATGTTTGGAAGGGGGCCAAAGAAAAGCTTCTTCCTTCCTTCACTGGATTGCGTTCTAGTCAATTAGTGTCGAGCCGATCGAACGCTGGTTATATCGTGATGTATGGTGTAAACATTAAAAGAAGATACAAAGTGCAAGACTTTGGTTTTAGTCTCGTTACTCTTCTCTAGTTTATCTACGGACATCCGATGCCTCTGACAGCTAAGGATAGATGAAAATGTTGGCTTTTAAGTCTAACATAAGTCTTCGATAGCTCATCATGCTGAGGGGAGTAGCATGGCTAGCCCAACTCAAACGGTATTTGATAAAGGCACACCAAATCTGTTGATAGCTGAGGGTTTGTTAAAAATCCTAAGGGACTTGGTCCCATCCTCTCCTCCAAAATCTCCTACCAATTCTCACCATAGAATGGTAAGGCCACAAAATACCGTGTTTATAAAAATACACCTAAAGGAGGTGAATAGGTGTACTAGCTAATCTAATGACAAATGATGCAGAATTAAAATCAATTGCAACACACTATGGTAACCAAAGAGTGTAGCCGAATTTTCCGTAAAGGGCTCTGGATTATCTCCTCGAGATTCCTCTAAATTAAGAGTTGAGGTGCTATATGAAGCTCTCTTGGTTCAACACAAGTATGGGCACACAAACAATACCAAGCATATATGAGACATGAATATAAAGCAATGCAAGATATAAGAGAGGTAGTTTAGAGATAGTGGATCAAACGCAAACACCAAGATATGTTTCGAGGTTTGAGCCACTGCTCTACGTCCCCGCCTTCACACAGAAGGATTTCTACTATGTCCACACAAGACCTCCCACAAAGGGAACCTCTACTGAGGAATTTATAATTACAAAGTTAGGAATACACAACTCCTCTCTCCACCACAACCACCTCTAAACAAGAGGTTAGGCACAAAGCGAAAACAACAATCACCTCTACACAAGAGGGATGGGCACAAAGTCAAAACAACAATCACCTCTACACAAGAGGGATAAAGGCACAAAGTCTAACTCAACCACAATCACCTCCTCACAAGAGAGATAGCTACAAACCCAAAGCATAACCACCTCTACACTAGAGGGATAGGCACAAAGCCAAAGCAAAGGAAAGATTACAACTTGGTTATCACAATAGACCACAAATAATTCTAGGTGATCACAATAGACCACAAACAATTTTTCCCACAAAAATAAGATCCTATAGATAGGATAGAGATGATAGCTCAAGTGTGAGAAATAAGGTGTTTAGAAAACAAATCATAAAGAAAAATACTTGAGAAAAATACTAGATAGAGATAAGAATAAAGATCCAAAAACCAATTTCCCTAAGACTCTATTTTTCTTTGATTTTTCCAACCCTTGAAAACTAAATAAATATAAATCTTTTTGGCACAAAAACTCTTCAAAAACTTGCCGCTAAACTCTTGAATAGATGGGAAAATAGCCCTCTAAAAAATTTGTTAAAAACAGCCAAGAGAAGGCTTAATTATAACCTCTCAAAATATAGTCGTTGGCAGCATAAAAGGTCAATTTTGACCTTCCGGTTACCGACCAACGGTCGAATTTTTTACCGTTAGGCACTACCGGTGGACCGCCCGGTCGACCGTCCATAAGGCACACAGCCTGTCGGTCAACCGCCCGGTCGATCAGTACTACCCGAGACATAGGTAGTTACAGTTGGTCGACCGCCAGGTCGACTGGCCTTGTAGGCTGGCCATGTGCACGTCCTCGTGCACATCGGTCCACCGGTCCGGTCGACCGCCCTCTGGTCCGGTCGACCGTCCGGTCGACCGCCAGCAGATTTGGCAGATATTTCAGAACTTGAAACTTAGATATTTAATCTCCAATAAAATCCCATAAATACTTATAAATTCCACAAAAATCAGTTCCTTATTAATATTTGAAGATCAAATATGTGTGACCAAAATTAACAAATATTACAAACTATTGAATTATTTTTGTGATATAAAATATTTGACCTTAAACAAAAACTGTATTTTTCGAAACTTTGGAGTTTGAAAAGAAAAACCATTTTCTCCAAAACTTATATAAATACAAAAACATGATATTGAAACACATTTGCAGCATATTGTGTATGGATAGTATCCACTACACATAAAAAATTATATATCTATTTTTTGACATGAAATCTAAAAATAGGTTTTGTTAATTACAAAACTCCTAACACATGATATAGAACATCAAAATAAGTTTTTCTAAATATATGAAGCATACATGTATATAGATCAAATCCAATATACATTAAATCATGTAAACTTGTTTTGATTCTATCTATTCATGAAAACCATATATATGTATATTCCCAACCAAAACTGGTTAATCCGAAAGCCAAACATATTGAACTTTTGTGTGTGTGTGTGTGTGTGTGAACTTGCGCATATCAACACTATCTTTACACAAGATCTAATCACAAATTCAAACTAAACACAAACCGAAGCCTTCTTGTAGAACTCCTTCTCCAAATCAACTCGATCCAAATGCGATCCAATGAGCTTGACCCCAGCCGAGTGCTAGATGCGATCTTGACACCCGAGCTCTTGAATCTACATGTGTTAGCTCTAAAAACTCCTTTGTTGAAGCTAAACACCTACTAAGATTTTGATAGTAAATCTCACAAGATCATTAATACTATAATTACATGAGTTAATCATCATCAAAAGTAGAGTGATGGACCTTTGGGCCAAAAATCTCCTGATCGGTCGCTAATATTGAACATTCATTATCATATTCTCATACTTATTATAAAATAAACTCTGCTTTTTCGTAATTATTTTTTAATTTATTTGCAAGCCATTCCTAAGGAGAGGGAAGAGAAATGAGCCCAAAAGCCCATCAAATTCTGATTTAAACTAGAATTAATTCGAAGTCAGTAAATCAGGGCAGATCAGGGTTGTTCAGACCCAGTTAAAACAATCTCTTCAAATCAATCAGTTAAAACCAACGATCAAAGACCGTTTCATCAAATCTAGGAGCTGAAACGAGAAATCCAGCTGAAGTAAAGCCAGAACACGAAACCAGGAGGCACCACTCCCCGACTGTGGCCACCTGGCCACAGCCAGGCCACGAAAACGCTGTAATAGCCGCGTTTCTACGACATTGTTGCTTCAGTTGGGGGAGCGTTTGCTCCCCCTATCTTTTCACGCCTCTCCCCTCAGGGTTTTTGCCTATAAAAGGCAGGTTTTTCACTGTAAATGGGGACGATCATGCAGAGATAGAATTTAGTCCACTTTTTCATTCTTTGTAGTGTAGGTTTTTGTTTTTCTTTTCATATAATTTTCAGTTTTAATTTATGTACATCAGAGGAGATCAGAGTTTCATAGGAGAATGAGAATGAAGGTTGTGCTGAGAGTGACACCAGTGTAAGATTTTCTTCTTTTCTCTTATTGTTATAAAATCGAATCTGTAGTTCCCTTTTTGTATGTACTTTATTTTTGTGTTCTTCTTCTTCTTCTCTACTTTTTTTTTTTGGGTACTAATTGCTATCCAAGTGAGTCTTAAAGTATCGAAAGAGCCTTGCCTTTGCGAGTGCCACCGATAGCTCATGACGATGGATTTTGAGTTTCATTCTGTATCACTTCATACTTGCAACGTCTTGATGATATAATGTGGAGGAGACGGAATTAACTCTTATGGGTTATACGTTGATCGCCTCACTTCAAGGTAACATCATTACAAAAGATTCAAGATAAGCATTTTGCCAAAGGAGGTAAGTAACTTTAGATTCTTTTCTTTAATTTTTTAGTTTAGAACACCACAATCTACTACTTCTTTTATCACTCTTTTTCTATTTCTTTGTACATATCATTTCTAGTTTCTCCATCTTCTTAATCTACCATCTTCTTCCTAATTCAACTTTAACTCTATTTTTCCTTTTTCTTTTAAAGAACTAAAGAAGAACTTTAACCATACGTTGTAGCCTAAAAGAGAACTACCAAAAATCTTCCATCGCTAGTCCCTCCTTGTGGATCACGACCCGCATAGCCACTTGCTATAGTGGGAGAATTGAGTACTTGCATTCTATTCTTAAAGTTCTAAAATTCTATATTTTGAGTGCAGGTTTTAAGCTCAATCAAATTTGGCGCTGTTGTCGGGGAGGGACGGTGAGTTATTCTCTCTTTAAAGTTTACATTTTTGTTAACTTTCTTCTTTGTTTTTTATGTACAGATTTAACAACAAGAAATTTTGAGCTGCAGTGGACATATAAGTGGCTCTGAACCCTGTTCAAGAAAGCAAAGCCTAGAAAGCCCTCAGATTTGCTACATTCCTGTGGCAATCTGAGTGAACTACTAACCTGTATTTTCTGCAGATTGGCTGTAGTGTAAAGTTTAATATCTATAGCTATCTATTTTCTTGTTTGTCTCACTGTATTTACTTTCTAAGCTCAACAGTAAAATGATGTTTGTTAAATGCTAAAATGGTTTAGACTTTGCTTTTAGGCACGTGTCTAATTCGTTTACATTTTACATTACTGTTGAAGAGTGTTGGAGCAAAAGGTAAGTTTGCATGGCATATAGTTTAGGAAATATTCTTGAGTGATTATTTGTTTGTTGAATGTTACTTTTCTTTATCCTGAACACCTTGCACAATCAATCTTAAGGGCTTGTCCTATAAACAAGATAAGGTGGGGAAGTAATTACCCTTCCTTAGCTCACAAACCATCTCCTCACTCACTAACTCAAGCCTAACTAAAACTGAGTAGACGTTGACCCTAGGGACATCTCGAACTCAATTAGGAGATTATCCTAAGGGGAAGGTGTTAGAATTTGACTCCTGCCAAATTAGTGTCTAAGGAAAGGGATTGAGGGGCAAAACCCTGAAAGCTAGTGGTTTGGCTTAATTAGGCCCGTTGCTTTTGCGCGGATACCTCCCACCAATCTTACCCTGACCTATCTGATTAGCTTATGGTCAAAGTCTACATTATACCTCCTGTAGACAGTCTAACCAGTTAGGAGTCGTCTAGGTCAAAGGTCTACCCTATCTTAGTTTAGAATTTTTTTTTTTATTTGTTTGCTTATTTGTTTGTTTTTTCTTTGTTTGTGTTTGACATTTCCTGTGTGATATGGCTTATAACAATAATTTTTTCAATTTTAATAATAATCCATGTTACACCCTGACCTCTTTTTCGGATATTACCAACCCGGCATATCATAATTTTAACCAACCTAGTGTGCCGGATTGGCTTTACCGAATCAATATAACCCATGCCCCCAATCTTATGACCATAATTTCTAGAATAATTTCAACTCTTCACAGAGTCAATGGGGATTCACCTCCCCTGAGTCCAATTTTCAACCAACTTATTTTCTTATCCACCTTGTCACAATATTTCCAAGATTCATACTCAGTTCCACCACTCCAAAATAAAAAACTATCAATTTTGGAAATGAGTATATGTGAGTCCAAACAACAATCACAAAATCTGATGGACTCGTAATTCCAAAACAACACTTCATCTTTTCAAGTCCAATCGCAACAATACGATGAACCAATCAACTATGAAAAGATGCTTGAAGGCATGACTCAGGCTCAAAACGCTCATAATCATGACATAGATATGATGATCCAAACTCTCCACTCTCACCGTTTGACCATTTCTGATGTCGCTAACCATTCTATTAGAGCCGACGAATCATGTTGTTTTGAAAAACAAGATTCCATTTCAGCACAATCATTTGAACTTGCCCAACTCTACTTTTTAAAAATGACATTGATAGTTTGGAAAGTTATTCCTTTCCTGAAATAGAACTTGAGAATGAATATGATCCTGAACCTCAACTTAGTGATTCAATTCTACTTCCTGATTCAATAATGACTCCGGTGTCTTCAACTGATTTCAATCTTTTTCCCGAGTCAACATTGGACCCTATGCCAATTAATAATGAAATTGAATCGCCCACTTTGATGATAATCATATTGAACTTGATCAATTTCATACTTTTGAAAGCCCCATTGACAAATTGGCAAGTTCTCATTTTTATGAAATTGAACTCAATGAGAAATGTGACCTAGATTCTCAAATTTGTGATCCAGTTCAAATTACCGAATCAATATTGACTCTTGTTTCGTTACCCGACTTGAGTAATATTTTAGAGTCAGTTTTGATTCCTACACCTATCATTCTTGAACTTGAATCACCAATATTAAGTCACATTCTATTGTGGGAAAATGAATGTGGACTTGAGTTTCAACTTCTTGATTTGAACCCACTTCCTGAACTAATCTCGACTCCTGAACCTTTACTTGATTAAGTCACTTTCCTGAGTCAGTATTAGGTCCCGTACTTCCTAAGTCCAAGTCATTCATTCTATGTTTTCACACTCCATTTTAGGATAAGGCGGTTGACAAAATTGACTCCGAAATTAATTATGGAATTTGAAAATTAGATGGGGTTAAATTTTTAATAACAACCGTTCATATATACATCATTTTAGTGGGTTATATTAGAGAGGTTTCTGGTGGTTCCTCCGAACTCCATATAAATTTGATTATGCCGCATTTGGTGGACCAATCAGACCACCACCGGAACCACCACCTTAAGGTAATATTTTCCTTCCCTTTCTTCTTTTTTCTGCGTCTACGCATTAATTTATACATTAAGGACATGCATGAGATAGGTGTGGGGGAGGGTCTAACATAACTTAGGTTTCTTTTTATTTAAAAAAAATTAACATTTTCTTTACTTTTAAAAACTTTTTGAAAATAGAATAATATTTTTGACATTTTTTTTTGTAAGAAATTAAGTCAATTTTAAGGAAAAGGAAAATCAAAATAAAGATTTCTTATACTTGGTCCAAATAAGATTATTTGTTTGATTTTACGGTTAGAAAAATAATTTGTCAAAGTAATTTAGTCTTGATCTTTCCTTAATGAAATATGCACACTTCATACACCTACACACTTAGGGTTCAAAAATAAAGATTCTTATGCCTTAAAAAATTTAAAAATAATAATAAAAAATAAAAATATCTAATTATTGATTAGCTAGGTGCTTTGGTCTAAGCAAGCCTTAGTATTTATGCGAAAGATGATTAGATAAATATATATATATATATATATCTACTGATTAAGCTGGGTATTTGTGCCTAATAAAGCATAAGTATTCACTCCTAAAAGCGGTTCATATAATAAAATCCTTAGTTTTGTGGCCTTATTTGCTCGAGTCCTTAAGTCCTTGGGGTGTCTTCTCACCCGGTGCCCTAAGACCGTTTGGTTTGGAGTCACCAATTAAAGGCTCGTTTTATGGGCAGATTAGAAAGCCTAATAGAACTAAGGAATATTACCACCAAAAATATATATATAATAAGGTATAAGAATTAGAGTTAAAGAACCCTCAGTTAAAATTTAACGGTCACGAAGGTGCATATGACTTAGCGTAAAGTAATAGACTAGATGACAAGTACAATTTGACTCCTAACTTTGATTGACAACAAATTTTTGAATAGAAGCTAAGTTTAGGAATGAAAAATTCAGTTTTCCTATAACTTATAGATTACTTGAATCTTACAATTATATTTCAAATATTTTTCTCTTTCAAAATGCTTTTCGAAAATACTAACTCTTTATTTCTCTTTCTTTTACAGTTTTTTAGGTGTTGATTGAGGTCTACCTGCACACAAAATACAGAATTTCAGAACTAAGAATGAAAAATGCAAGTTACTCAATTCTACCGCCATAGCAAGTGGCTATGCGGGTCGTGATCCACAAGGAGGGACTAGTGATGGAAGCTTTTTTAGTAAGTTTTCTTTTAGGCTACATAGTATGGTTAAAGTTCTTCTTTAGTTTTTAAAAGAAAAAAGGAAAATTTGAGTTAAAGTTAACTTAGGAAGAAGATGGTAGATTAAGAGATGGGAAACTAGAAATGATATGTACAAAGAAATCGAAATGAGTGATGAACGAGTTGGGTGTTGTTGGTGTTGATGATCTAAACTAAAGAAATAAAAGAAAAGAAAGAAAAGATTAAAGAAATACTTACCTTCTCTGGTTGATGACTTACCTGGAACCTTTGCATGTTCTACCTTGCTTCAGAGGCGTTCAATGCATAGAACATAAGATCGAGCTCAGTCCCTATTCGCATTACATCATCAAGACGAACAAGAATGAAATGATACGGAATCTTGAGGAGGAGATCATCATCATGTAATATCATTGGCACTCACACAAACATGACTATACTGATGCTTCTAGATTCACTTGAATGCTCATCATAACCAAAAGAGGAAAAAGTAGAAAGAAGAAGAAGAAAACAAAAGTAAGAAAACATTAAAAAAAAAATTACCTTTTATTGCTTGCAGAAACGATAGAAGAAAGGAGGAGGTACATCGGTGTCACTCTCAACATAAGCCTCCCTCTCTTACTTACATGAATCTCAGTCTAAATTATACTTACAAAGAAAAAAATTACATGAAAAGAAAAACAAAACCTACACTAAAAAGAATGAAAATGTGGATTAAATTCTATCTCTGCATGGTCGTCCCCTGTATGCTCTGAAAATCCCAGTATTTATAGGTAAAACCCAACCTATGAGAGCGTATGAAGATAGGGGAGCAAACGCTCCCCCTAACTCTCTAACAAAGCCGCGAAAATGCAGCTTATGCCGCATTTCCGCGGCCTTGCTATGGCCAGGTGGCCATAGCTGAGGGGTGGAGCAGCCTGGTTTCGGGATATGACTTTATCTTCAGCTGGATTTTCAGTTTTATCTTCTGAATTATGACGAAACGGCCTTTGATCTTTGGCTTCAACCGATTGATTTGTAGGGATTTGTTTCTAACTGGTTTTCAACCGACCTGATCTGCCCTGATTTACTGAGTTCGAATTAATTATGATTTAATTCAGAATTTGATGGGCTTTTGGGCTCATTTCTCTTCACTCTTTTTTAGGAATGGGCCTGCAAATAATTAAACAATAATTAGGAAAAAGCAGAGTTTATTTTATAATAAGTAAGAGAATATGATAATGCATGTGCAATATTAGCGACCGATCAGGTGTAATCCACTGAAAACCCTCATGAGCCAAAACTCGTCCTCTAGGGGTAACCTAAAGGTTTAACGGCTTAATGCACATGCTTAGTGCAATCGCGTGACCTGCGAAAGTGGTCTAATAATTTTTTGTTTAGTTGTTTGCTCGAGGACGAGCAAAAGATAAGTATGGAGGTGTGATCGGTCGCTAATAGTTCACATTTATTATCATATTCTCATACTTATTATAAAATAAAACTCTGCTTTTTCGTAATTATTGTTTAATTTATTTGCAGGCCCATTCCTAAAGGAGAGGGAAGAGAAATGAGCCCAAAAGCCCATCAAATTCTGATTTAAATTAGAATTAATTCGAAGTCAGTAAATTAGGGTAGATCGGGTCGGTTCAGAACCAGTTAAAAACATATCTCTTCAAATCAATCAGTTAAAACCAACGACCAAAGGCTGTTTCGTCAATCTAGGAGCTGAAACGAGAAATCCAGCTGAAGATAAACCAGAACGCAAAATCAGGAGGCACCACTCCTCGGCCACGGAAATGCGATAATAGCCGCGTTTTCGCGGCATTGTTGCTTCAGTTGGGGAAGCGTTTGCTCCCCCTATCTTCTCACGCCTCTCCCCTCAGGGTTTTTGCCTATAAAAGGCCGGTTTTCACTGTAAATGGGGACGATCATACAGAGATAGAATTTAGTCCACTTTTTCATTCTTTGTAGTGTAGGTTTTTGTTTTTCTTTTCATGTAATTTTCAGTTTTAATTTATGTACATCAGAGGAGATCAGAGTTTCATAAGAGAATGAGAATGAAGCTTGTGCTTAGAGTGACACCGGTGTAAGATTTTCTTCTTTTCTCTTATTGTTATAAAATAGATTTGTACTTCCCTTTTTGTATGTACTTTATTTTTTGTGTTCTTCTTCTTCTTCTCTACTTTTCTTCTTTTGTACCAATTTGCTATCCAAGTGAGTCTTAAAGCATCAAAAATGTCTTTGCGAGTGCCACCGATAGCTCATGACAATGGATTTTGAGTTTCATTCTGTATCACTTCATACTTGCAACGTCTTGTTGATATAATGTGGAGGAGACGAGAATCAACTCTTATGGGCTATACGTTGATCGCCTCACTTCAAGGTAACATCATTGCAAAAGATTCAAGGTAAGTATTTGGTCAAATGATGTAAGTAACTTTAGATTCTTTTCTTTTAATTTTTTAGTTTAGAACACCACAATCTACTACTTCTTTTCTCACTCCTTTTCCACTTCTTTGTACATACATTTCTAGTTTCTCCATCTTTTTAATCTACCATCTTCTTCCTAATTCAACTTTAACTCTATTTTTCCTTTTTTCTTTTAAAGAACTAAAGAAGAACTTTAACCATACGTTGTAGCCTAAAAGAGAACTACTAAAAGCTTTCATCGCTAGTCACTCCTTGTAGATCACGACTGGCATAGCCACTTGCTATAGCAGTAGAATTGAGTACTTACATTCTATTCTTAAAGTTCTGAAATTCTATATTTTATGTGCAGGTTTTAAGCTCAATCACTCCCCCCTTTTGATGATGACAAAACTCATAGAGTTATATATGCATGGATTAAAGATAAACTTCATAGAAGCTCCCCCTTAACTCATGTATAGTAACAAACAAATAAATATTCAATGAAATACATAAACTAAATAACACATATTTGCATAAATGCCAATATGAAGCATGCATATATAAACTGACTAAATTCTTCTCCCCCTTTTTGTCAAATCATCAATAAAGGGGTGAGGATAATCAAACAATAAAGATGTATATGCGATATACATTCATGAAGAGGAGAGACGTAAAGTTAGCTCCCCCTGCATACATGCATTACATGAAAAAGGGATGACTAGACCCTAACCCACATAAAACATAATATACAATGTATAAACAGAGATGTTAAGCTCCCCCTACACACGTATATCACATAAAGAAAAGAGGTCAAGCTCTACTATATGTGTAATACACTTCAACATGAATCTATATATAGACGAGATGTTAAGCTCCCTTGCATATAAGCAAAACATATTAACAAATTTTGAAACCACTTTTTAAGACAAATTTTTGAAATTTCTTGAAGTCAACAAAATGAATATGATACTAATGAAATCCAATAGTAGTTGATAAAAACAAATGTTGGTACTACATGAAAAAAAAAATTTAAGATCCCAATAGTAGATTTTGATACCAATTGAAGATGAAACATAAAGTACATTTTGATACCAATAAATACCAATTGAAATCAATGCATAAACTTGTAAAGATACCAATGAACATTTGGAACAAAATCAAACTTAATATAAACATAATTTGTCCTTTAAAATGTAAAGATATTATAAAACAAGCACAATTAAATCATATATATGTATGTATGAAGATAAAAATATCAATTGAAATTGATACTAATTGAAATTTGAAGCATAGATATATAAGAAAACAAATATGAGTATATAAAAATGAAATAACATGAAGATCATTTGTATAACTCATACCTATCACCCTATCATGCATAAGTTTAAAAGATATTCAATAAGGGTATACAAAGCACGGTCGCCCATCCAATCGTCCTTAAAAGGTAGAGGTTTTCAAAAATAAGATTTGAGAATAACTATAAATTGAAAATATTACCAAGTGAAGTATAAATAACTAGTTTAAAGTAATTATTGAAAAACTAGTTAAAGATCATTCAAATATGAAGCCAAATCATATATATCTCATGAAACATGTATATTACACAAATATTGACACTCAAGATTTATAAAGCTCTCATATAAAGCTCATGAAAATAAAGTCATGAGTAAACAAAAATAATGTGAGTGCACAAGAATCATGTGAATAGCATATTCATGAAAATAATCAATAAACTTCGAAACAACATGAAATTCTTATATCAAAAAACATGAAAATCATCAAAACTAAAATTTCATCAAAACTAAACAAGCATCAAGGTATATGTATGTTTTGTTGAAATTAAAGGTATACATACATATTCAAACATAGACTAGGCCACAACAGTATATTGCATGAAGGCAAGTGGCTCTAGGATATACATGTATATCTATAAGTTCTAGACAAAAATAACATATACATGAAGCAAAACATGTACAAAGATAGAAAAAAATAATATAAATGAAAGAATCATTAAAACTAACTTATACATGTACATGTAATGAGTACAAATGAGCAATGAAGCACAAACATATAATAATCAAGTGTAGCTCACTACTTGTATAAGTATAAATACAAGTTTTAATGAAAACTATATATAAACAAGTAATCACCACATGAAGTATAAAACATGATCATTTAAGATAATGAGCATTGAAACCAAAACATACTAAAAACATTTAGATGAAAGCATGTAAATAAAATGGGAGTTAGAAATAGTTACTAAAACCAATGAACCAATCTCTAGGTCTCCAACCCATGATGGTCCTCCTACCAAACATCCTTGAAGGTGATGCATCCAATCTAGTATCCATCAAGCTCAAACACATCTACCATCAAGGAACCATACCTCTCACGTCATGTGAGAGCCCACACTACATCAAACACAAGAGGTAGAGATTTTGGTATCCATTTCTTTTTGGGTCCACAGGGGTTAGCATTATAAAGAACCCAAATATTTTTATTTGTAAAATTTATATGATTTATCCTATCCAAACAAAACTTTGCTAAATATCCTCTGCGGACACAATATGTACATGTGTACACTCTAGCATGCATATGAGTGGTGTGAGAGTGAGCAAGGAGTGCATATGTATGCCGTGGGATTTGTGCATGAACATATGAAATTTGTTTCTTGTGAAATATGGATTCTAATTTCTTGTGATTCATAACACATTGGCTCAAAGTGGAGCCCAAACAATTAATGTTCTTCTTCATAATACAAATATCATTATTAATTTTGAACAAGAGACATGAGCATGAGAATCAACAATCTTTTTCTTTTTAAAATATTTTCTTTTTCTCTTAAAACAATTTTCCTTTTTAAAGAGTTATTTTCTTCCAAAACAATCTCTTTTTCTTTTTTCACCAAAATAATTTTATTTTTCAATGAATTGTTTCCTTCACAAATATCATTTAATTTTGAAGACAAGGAAATATTCTCCTTTTTCAAAAATTTATTTTCTTTTGAAGCACATTCAAATTTATTTTTAAAAGAATCTTTTTTCTTTAACAATTCATATTTTTCAAGAAGTTTTTGATAAAAGGATGCAAGCTCATCACAAGGCATGTTAATATCTTCTTCTACCTCGAATTCAGAATTTATCTCAAGGGGTCATCCCCTTGGACCATATAGCATATGTTGGAAGCATCACTTCCATCATCCGAGTCACTCCTCATATAGTATTGCTTTTGTTCACCAAGGGAGACAAGTGTGTTTCATACTACAAAACCCGAATCAAAGTTAGAAATCCTACATAAATAACCATCATTTAGGGTACTTTTTAATGCATGGATGGCTTTTGCATTAGCCTTTAGATGTTTGCTATTTAAACAATAGGAATCTTTAATAGTGGCAAGATAACATGAATTCCCAGGGCTTTGAGGTACATGAACATCTTAACTTTCAAAGTTTGGATGTTAAGAATGTCAAACATAGGAGGTGTCATGAAATCCATGAGTGCGTGTTCAAAAATTTTGATTAGCTAAAATAAGGATCGTTAACTCTAGGTTTTCAGACCCAAATCAAGAGCACCAAATTCTGAAACCAATTGGAAATACACCTAGAGGAGGGGTGAATAGGTGTACTAGCTAATCTAATGACAAATGATGCGGAATTAAAAATCAATTGTAACACACTATGTATAACCAAAGAGTGTAGCCGAATTCCCTGTGAATGGCTCTGGACTATCTCCTCAAGATTCCTCTAGATTAAGAGTTGAGATGCTATATGAAGCTTTCTTGGTTCAACACAAGTATGGGCACACAAATAATACCAAGTATGTATGAGATATGATTATAAAGCAATACAAGATATAAGAGAGATAGAGTTTAGAGATAGTGAATAAAACGAAAACACTAAGATATGTTTCGAGGTTCGAGCCACTGCTCTACGTCCCCGCCTTCACATAGAAGGATTTCTACTACGTCCACACAGGACCTCCCACAAAGGGAACCTCCACCGAGGAATTTGCAATTATAAAGTTAGGAGTACACAACTCCTCTCTCCAACATAACCACCTCTACACAAGAGGCTAGGCACAAAGCCAAAACAACAATCACCTCTACACAAGAGGGATGGGCACAAAACCAAAACAACAATCACCTCTGCACAAGAGGGATAAAGGCACAAAGCCAAACTCAACCACAATCACCTCCTCATAAGAGGGATAGCCACAAACCCAAAGCACAACCACCTCTACACTAGAGGATAGGCACAAAGTCAAAGTAAAGGAAAGATTACAACTTGGTGATCACAATAAACCACAAACAATTCTAGGTGATCACAATAGACAACAAATAATATTTCTCAAAAAAACAAGATCCTATAGATAGGATAGAGATGACAGCTCAAGTGTGAGAAAATAAGTGTTTTGAAAACAAATCACAAAAAAAATACTTGGGAAAAATACTAGATAGAGATAAGAATAAAGATCCAAAAACCAATTTCCCCAAGACTCTATTTTTCTTTGATTTTTTCAACCCTCGAAAACAAAATAAACATAAATCTTTTTGGCACAAAAACTCTTCAAAAACTTGCTACTAAACTCTTGAATAAATAAGAAAATAGCTCTCTAATAACTTTATTAAAACAGCTCAAGAGAAGGCTTATTTATAGCCTCTCAAAATATAGTCGTTGGCAGCAGAAAAGGTCAATTTTGGCCTTCCGGCTGACCGGCCAACGGTCGAATTTTGACCGTTAGGTACTGCCGGTCGACCGCCCGATTGACCGTCCACAAGGCACACAGCCTGTCGGTCAACGGCCGGTCGACCGGCACTACCCGAGACATGGGTAGTTACAGTCGGTCGACCGCCCGGTCGACCGGCCTTATAGGCTAGTCATGTGCACGTCCTCGTGCACATCGATCGACCGGTCCTGTCGACAGACCTCTGGTACGGTGACCGTCCAGTCAACCGCCAGCAGATCTGGCAGATATTTCAGAACTTGAAACTTAGATATTTAATCTCCAATAAAATCTCATAAATACTCATAAATTTCACAAAAATCAGTTCCTTATTAATATTTGAAGAACAAATATGTGTGACTAAAAATCAACACATATTACAAACTATTTGAAATATTTTTGTGATATAAAATATTTGGCCTTAAACAAAAACCATATATTTCGAAACTTTGGAGTCTGAAAAGAAAAACCATTTTCTCCAAAACTTGTATAAATACAAAAATATAATATTGAAACACATTGAAACATATTGTGTATGGATAGAATCCACTACGCAAAAAATGATATATCTATGTTTTTGATATGAAATCCAAAAATAGGTTTTGTTAATTACAAAACTCCAAACACATAAAATAGAACATCAAAATAAGTTTTTCCAAATATATGAAGCATATATATACATAGATCAAATCCAATATATATTAAACTATGTAAACTTGTTTTGATTCTATCTATTCATAAAACCATATATATGTATATTCGAAAACTAAAAACCAGTTAATCTGAAAACCAAACATATTGAACTTGTGTGTGTGTGTGTGAACTTGAGCATATCAACACTATTTATCTTTACACAAGATCTAATCTCAAACTCAAGCTAAACACAAACCGAAGTCTTCTTGTAGAACTCCTTCTCCAAGTCAACGTGATCCAATGAGCTTGACTCCAACCGAGTGCTAGATGCGATCTTGACACGCGAGCTCT
This sequence comes from Agave tequilana, assembly GCA_038442645.1. Taxonomy (NCBI): domain Eukaryota; kingdom Viridiplantae; phylum Streptophyta; class Magnoliopsida; order Asparagales; family Asparagaceae; genus Agave; species Agave tequilana. The sequence goes on from JAVJIF010016496.1 coordinate 73,175, forward strand.
TAAATCTATATGTGTTAGCTCCAAAAACTCCTTTGTTGAAGCTAAGAACCTACTAAAATCTTGATAGTAAATCTGAAACTATATAAACACAAGATCATTAGTACTATAACTACATGAGTTAACCATCATCAAAACTAGAGTTATGGGCCTTTGGGCCAACAGTTCATTTCTCCAACGAAATGAGCTGGGACTTGTCACGTTAACAGTAAATCTCTGACAAGCCAGATTTTCCAATCCCCAGCGGATTCAGTCAAGTTAATATTAAACCTCTGACAATGAAACTCATTTAAAATCTCCGCTATTATGATAATATTACACCTCTAACAGCACGCCTCCCATGTCCCTAGAAAATCAATGATTGTTATGTTAATATTACACCTCTGATAATTCATTTTATTTTCCACCAAAGTACCCTACCAATTCTCTCCATAGAGTGGTAGGTCCACAAATTCAATCATTGTTAAGTTAATACCACACCTCTAATAGTGAAAAGTTTTAATACTCCCCAGCGAGTATGAACTTCACTTGTCTTTCCCTTGCATGGAGTCACAAGTCCTTAAAATTGCTCATATCATAAATCAATTCTTGTCAAGTTAACACTACACCTTTGACATTCCAAACTCCACTTATCAATTCTCATCAATAGAATGACAAGTCCTCAAAATTGCTCATATCGCAAATCAACTACTATCATGTTAACATCACATCTCTGACAAATTACTGTTAAGTTTAACACTATACCTCTAACGGTGATTAAGTTGTTGCCAAGTTCAATATTAAATCTCTGACAGTCAATTTTTCTTAGGCTTCCATATCGAATCTGAGATGAGCGATGTTAAGTTTAACATCACACCTCTAGCATCCAGTTCATTGTTAAGTTCAACAATACACCTATGTCAATGACTTTTTCTCAGGCTTTCATATCGAATCTGAGATGAGCGATGCTAAGTTTAACATCACACCTCTAGCATCCATTCATTGTTAAGTTCAGTAATACATCTATAACAATGACTTTTCCTCGAACTTTCATATCGAAGTCGAGATGACTAATGCCAAGTTCAAAATTGCACCTCTAGCAACCTCCACTGCCAAGTTTAACACTACACCTATAACAGTGGTATTTTCGGTTTTTCCAAATGAAATTGAAATTCCCGTGGAGCTAAGTTAACATCACACCTATAGCTCACATCCTTGTTAAGTTAATATCAAACCGCTGATAAGATTTAATCCAACCTGTTAAGTTAATATCACACCTCTAACGGTATAAATTCTCTTAGATCCCAAATGGGTCTAGACTTGCCTGTTATTCTCGTCGATAGAATTGCAGGTCCACTTAAAATCACTGTTAGGATGATATCATACCTTTAAAAGTATTTTTCATTATCCCCAACTGAGTCTTAATTACGTTAATACTAAATCTCTGATGAATACTCAGTCATAATCCTCCGTGGGGGTGAAAACTTCACTTGTCATTCTTATCCGTGGATTGGCAAGTCCACGAACCCATCCCACTCATGTCAAGTTAATATCACACCTCTGACAGTAATCTTAAATTCTTTAAATAGAATTTTCAACTTTGACTTGCTAAGTTAAATATCACATTTCTAGCAAATCAAGAGTAGCCACTTCTATTTGTCTGATTTTCAATACAAAGAGGAAGTCAAGACATATAAGAAGACAGGAAAAAGTTGAAAGTACACCTAGAGGGGGGTGAATAGGTGTAAGGCTAATCTATGACAAATAATGCAAATTTAAAAACTAAATGCAACACACTTAGTGTAACCAAAGAGTGTAGCTGAATTTCCGGTGAAGGGCTCTGAACTAACTCCTCTTGATTCTTCTGAATAAAAGTTGAGGTGCCATATGAAGCTCTCTTGGTTAAACACAAGTATGGGCACACAATCAAACCAAGCATGTATATATGATATGACAATAAGATGCAATGTACAAAGTAAGAGAGAGCGTTAGAGAAAGTGGATCAAACGCAAACACCGAGATATATTTCGAGGTTCGAGCACACAGCTCTACGTCCCCGCCTTCACACAGAAGGATTTCACTAATTCGTCCACACAGGACTTCCCATATAAGGAAGCTCCACTGAGGATTTTGGGTAATACAATCGGGAGTACACAACTCTTCTCTCAACAAATATAACCTCTACACCTAGAGGTAAGGCACAAACCAACACAATCACCTCACAGTTGAGGGATTCCAACACAACCTCCATGATCACCTCTACACAAGAGGGATACTATCACCTCTCACTAGAGGGATATCACAAAAATGGAAGGTTTACAACTTGGTGGTATAAATAACCACAAACTAATTTTCTCACAAAATAGATCCTAATAGATAGGATAGATAAGCTCAAGTGTGAGAAAACAAAGAGTTTGGAAATAAAAAACTCAAGAAAAATACTTGAAAAAACTTCTAGGATATAATAGAAATGAAGATCAAAAACTAATCCCAAAAGAGTTTTTAGAGCCAAAAGATTGCATCTTTATTTGTTTTAAAGGGTTGGAAAAATCAAGAAAAGGAAAAGTCTTGGGATTAGTTTTTGATCTTCATTTCTATTATATCCTAGAAGTTTTCTCAAGTATTTTCTTTGAGTTATTGATTTCTAAACTCTTTGTTTTCTCACACTTGAGCTTATCTACCTATCCTATCTATTAGGATCTATTTTGTGGGAAAATTAGTTTGTGGTTGTTTATACCACCAAGTTGTAAACTTTTCATTTATTGTGATATCCCTCTAGTGAGAGGTGATAGTATCCCTCTTGTGTAGAGGTGATCGGGAGGTTGTGTTAGAATCCCTCAACTGTGAGGTGATTGTGTTGGTTTGTGCCTTGCCTCTAAGTGTAGAGGTTGTGTTGGAATCCCTCAACTGTGAGGTGATTGTGTTTACCCAAAATTCTCAGTGGAGGTTCCCTATGTGGGAAGTCTTGTGTAGACGAGTTAGTGAAAATCCTTCTGTGTGAAGGCAGGAACGTAGAGCTGTGTGCTCGAACCTCGAAACATATCTTGGTGTTTGCGTTTGATCCACTTTCTCTAACTCTCTCTCTTACTTTGTGTATTGCATCTTATTGTCATATCATATACACATGCTTGGTTTGATTGTGTGCCCATACTTGTGTTTAACCAATAGAGCTTCATATAGCACCTCAACTCTTATTCAGAGGAATCAAGAGGAGTTAGTCCAGAGCCCTTCACCGAGAGTTCGGCTACACTCTTTGGTTACACTAAGTGTGTTGCATTTAGTTTTTAGATTCCGCATTATTTGACATAGATTATCCTTACACCTATTCACCCCCCTCTAGGTGTACTTTCAAAAGTGTCACTTTTCTTGATAGTCAAATATATGAAAGTGATACAAAGCGCTCTCTTATACAACAAGATTGAGTGTTACAACAAAGGAGTACAAAGACGTCCCTCTTTCTCAGTGAAAGTTTGCACTCACTCCTCAAAATATTAAAGGTACACGAAGTTCGTCCTCATGACTGCAGCCAGGAATAGCGGATCAACTTCCTCTCCTCTTGAGAACAATGGTGTTTCTCAAGGTCAAATGCAGGGGAGCATTCTGATTCCACACGACCAACTGGTGCGAAGATCTTCACAAAGTCGTAATCCTTCGCTTAATGGGAACCTCCACAACAAAGTCCTCCAACGAGCATGGGTTTTTCGTCGCTGTCACTTCTTTGGGTAAGATTGATGAAGGGAGGATCTGAGACCTTACTAGTGACGTCCTCTTTCCTGTGACCTTCAAAGGCACCATACCCACTGTGACCATGAAGAACCTGAGGCATTCATGCTGTGTCATGTCTAATAAGGCCTTGATGTGTATCAGCAACCACGCGGATCCTCCTCGCCCTTAGACAGAAGCTCTGACTTCCCGAGTGCTCGCCAATCGACAAGCTGACTGGTACCAAATATTCTCCCATGAACCTGGCAAAGACGATGGAACATGCACTATCGATATGGCCGGAACCTGCAAAATAAAAACTAAAGGTTAAAATTCTGCAAAGACAGAAATATAAGTTAGAAGCATAAATGCGATGCTAAAGTTATGAACTCCAGATGCGGATTTAACAGACGCAGGGATAGAAAATATGGATCCAAACGCAGTCTGGTGTTAGACTCGTGTCTTATATGTGAGACGCGAGGCATAAATCAAAAACGCAGATGCGCGTCTTAAAAACTGCCTGAGGTAACTTCAAGATGCAGAATTCGCCACACTCGCGTTTGAGATGCAGGGCTTGTCATGTTCGCGTCCAGAGAGCTCAAAAGAGCAGAGTTAAAATTCTCTAAGTCAAGAACCCCAAACGCAACCTTTATATGCAAAACTCGCGTTTCAAGACCCAAACACAGAGTCACCACACTCGTGTCTGAAAAACTTGAGACTTTAGACTTTGAAGTTAATAAGCTTGTGTTTCATCAACTAATGTGAAAGGCACGTTGCAGAGCAGGGACGCATGAATCTCAAGGAAAAGATTTTAGAAAGAGATCAAGAAACGGAGTCTCTTCATGGACGGGGATGACAGAACTTCAGAGAGACCGAGCCTTATCATGGCAAAAGCCAGTTCCTACCCGAAGAAGAATTCTCTAGAAGTGGACTTCATTTGTCATGGCACGATCGTGAAAGCACTTAAAGCAATGCTTTTTAATCTTGAAATCACTTAATAGTGATAATCTTCGAAGAAGATTGAAAGAAAGTATGGAAGCTTTGGGTTCTTTTTTGTTTCTTCAGAACACATGTCCTTGAAGGGAAGGTGGACAATCAAGACGGAATTCTTTAGAACATATGCCCGCGTAGGGAAACAGTCAAGATGAATGACTTGTTAAAAGACTCTGGCCTATTTATAGGCTCACTAAAATGGCCTGTAATTAATGGCATAAAAATTAAAGCCATTCTTAAAGGCTGAAACTAACAGCCTTAATTATGATGCAAATATCAAATCCAGTCTGGATGAGATACGTGGATTTTTGCTCTTGGAAAACCCAAAGACGCGCGTCCCCGGCCGTCAAATGCCGACTTGGCATTGAAAAGACCCAACGAGATCTTCAAGAGTGATTGCATGCGATGCTTCAAAAGCTGGTCCTGAAATCCGCGTCCTTTCACAAGCCTGAAGGTCGCGTCCCTTTTATCAAATTGAAGAATATAGGTCTGTGTTTCTCTCAACAATTAAGATCTGTGTTCCCTCAACGAGCCAGAGCCGTGTCCTCACAAAGAGTCAGAGCCGCGTCTCCCTCAACAATTCAGAGTCGCGTCTTGAAGTCCGCGTCCTTTCACAGCCTGAAGGTCGCGTCCTCCTTATCAAATTGAAGAACACAGGTTTGTGTTTCTCTCAAATTCAGAGTTGCATCCTCTCGAAGAGCCAGAGCCGCGTCCTCTCAATGAATCAGAGCTGCGTTCTCTAGATAAATCATAGCCGCGTCTCCATTGCGAATGAGAGCTACGTCTCATTCACAAACTCAGTGCTGCCTGAGTTTTTTCTCTATCATTCATGGTTGCGACTACATTCCACAATAGTTAAGGATCGCTACTATGAAAGCTAAGTTTCATCTACGCAACAAAGAGTCCATCTGATTCTCATAGACAAAGAAAAAATAAAGACGAGACAAGAATTTGATAACTTTTATTATTTGATAAAAAAATGATAAAAGTAATACAAACACTCTCTTATCTGACAAATGGAGTGTTATGAAAAATGGGAAAGTACAAAAGGCGAAGAAGGCTAATAATCCTGCTCCGCCAAAGAATAGATCCGTTCCCGAAGGCGCTGCATCTCCTGCTGGCGTGTCTTCTCGACTTCCGCCCAAGTTTGAACCCGTAACTCTACCTCTGATAGGAATCTCTTCGTAACCAGGTATGTCTGAAGAGACTCTAACATGGAGGAATAGGCAGCAAGATCTTCTTGACCTGTTTCTTGGCAGCCTCCAGCTCTTCCAGCCGTTTTTATAGTGACAACAAGCTTCTGCTTGTTGACTTCAATCAAGGCTTGCGCCTTAGCAATAGCTGCCCAGCAGCTGGTAATAACTTGCTCGCACTCTTGGTGGTGACCTCGGACTCCTTTGAATCATCAACCAACATTTGGTGGTTGCTTGGAAGTTGCGGAGATGACGGGCCTCTTTAGCCATCTACTCCTCCATCTCTTTTCACTCTTGTTCTTAAGCGGCGAGGAGTTTAGTCAGTGTTGACCGAGCCTCGTCCATCGGGCTAGCCTTTTCCAGGGTCTCTAGTTTCCCTCAGGCATATCCTCAGCTGTTCAACCAGCATCAGATATGCCCTAACTTGCTCCGGGCTTTCAGTGTGACGGATGTTCTCGATCTGATTCTCAAGAAGCATCAAGCAAACTCAAAGGAACTTCCCCCAGAAAGGACCAGTTCAATGCAGGACTTCATGGAGGCGAAGAATTGTTGTAACATTTGTTGCGCCAATTCTTCATGATATCCGTAGATGGAGATAACTTGCTGAGGCACTCCCAGATCCCCTTTCCATGATGGTGCGAGTAGTGTCCACAAGATGGGAGCCAACTCAACTTGTGCAGGGGTAAGGCCAACATCAGGCTCTTTTGACGATAAGGTTGTGGCTAACACCTCCGGAACTGTTATTGTGGTAGCCTTTATAGTAACAGGGGCAACAACAAATTCCACGGCACTGAATTCACTGGCCGAAGTCGGAACTGCGCTGTCCTCTGCACACTGATGCTTACCACGGGATCCTCTACTTGAGTCGCCTGATCTGGCGAGAAACTAGCACTCAAAAATATGTGTTTTGTGAAATCAATGAAAAAGCTCGTATGTGTGCTAATGTGCCCTCGATATTTCCATTATAGCATTGGCTCAACGGGTCGATCCACAGGGAAGGGAGGCGATAGAAGCATTGACAGTTTTTATTCACGTTTATGTTAACAGTTCTTCTTTGTTAAAGAATTAAAAAGAAAGTGAAAGAAAAGAAAATGAAATCAAGCATGTGGTAGGTGGAGAAGGCGATGAAAACGGCGATGTGAAAACAAAATAAGAAGTGTTTTGAAAACAAATAGGAAAGAAGATGAAGCTTGTGGTAAAGAAAATAAAAAATAAAGACAAACGAAGAAGCGGTGAAAAACAACAATGAAAAGATACTTGGAAAATAGTTTTTAAAGCAAGATAAAAGAAAACTCATGGCCTACTAACTACTAATTGATCCACTAACCATGCTAACCTCTTAGTGATAGTTGCCTCACATAGATCCTTGCCATCACTAATCCTTGGCTTCAAGAGACGATACAAAGTATGGCAAATAAGATGGTTCATCACATTCAAACTTGCATCAAGAGCAAGCTAATACAAACATTAGATCATCAAACCATTAGAAGCAAGTATGAAATAAGAGAGAGTTAGTTTGGTTAGCAAGTTAGCAAGTTTAGATGTTAGAACCCATCATCATGAGCCATCAAGGCTCTTGCAAGAGCAAGGCCTTATAGAGGCATTAGATTCATGTGGATTATCAAGTAAGTGGTTAGATGGTTAGTGGTTAGTATTTAGATTGCCATGATAGGAAGAAAAGTTAGCCAAGCAACATGTAGAAGATGGAGGAGATTACATTGGAGAAGAAAGGAGGCACCTTTACATAGATTGGTCACCATCTATTACATCAATCCCTCTCTATCTCTCTCTCGAATCTCTCAGTCCTAATACATGATCTAAAAATGAAATAACATAATAAAACACAGAAATGAAGAACACCTACCTACACTACACTAAAACATAGAAACCCTAGCCTAAAAATGAAAAACTGCTCGCGTTTGGCCAAATACAGGGTTTATATAGGCATAGGAAGCTTCTGGATGACGAGATGGGGCCACGCGTCGAAAATCGACGCGTGGTCCATCCTATTGCCGCGGAAACGCGGCAATTGCCGCATTTTCGTGGCAATACCAGGGACTTAGGTCCCTGGTTTTTGTCAGGATATTCTTCTGGCTTCGAGAATAATCTTGGTATATCCCATTTCTGGTAATTTTGTCCGAATATTCGTCTGACGTGCGCAGGAGTCTATGTTCGACGTATCTTCTAGATAATCCTTTGCTTGGCCTCCATGAAATTCGGGATTATTACCCTAAAGGGGTTTAATTAAGCTCTTATTACTCCTTTGCCCTTGAACTCTAGATTTACCTGCAATAGAGATCAAAACACAGTAGTTTAGACCGATAATTTATTCATAAATCAGTGGGAAAATGCGATATAATAATGCATAATCGTAGACTAATCACACCCCCACACTTATCTTTTGCTCGTCTCGAGCAAAACAAGAAAAGAAAACTATACTACAGAGGTTATTACACCACTTTCGCAGGTGATGCGATTGCACTGAGCGTTTGCAACAAGCCGTTAAACCTCTAGGTTACCCTAGAGGAGGAGTGTTGTCTCCTGAGGGTTTTCAGCGGATTGCACCCACAAAATCCATAAAGAAAGAAGACAAATGTTAGTATTTTGAAAATATATTTTGAAAGAGAGACATGTTTTCAAAATGTTTTTGCAAAATTAAGCGATCTAAGGTCATAAGTCCACCAAAAATTATTCTTCCTTAAACTTATTCTCTATGCAAGATCTTGTCTTGAATTAAGGTAAGAATTCAAAATTGGATTGAATATTTTATCCTTCATAGAACCTAGATAATATGCACTTTATGATAGTGAAGATTTCTGGGATTTTAACTCCAACCATCAAGCTATTTATTTATATTCATATATATATATATATATATATATATTATATATATATATAATCTATATATATATATATATTATATATATATATTCTTTTTCTTCCCTTAGTTTTCTTAGGCTTTCTAGTTCACCCATGTAGCAAGCCTATAACCGATGACTCCCAGGCCAGACGGTCCTAGGGCACTAGATGAGAAAACATCCCTCGGGTTTAAGGACTCGAGTAAACAAGGCACAAAACTAAGGGGGATTATTTGTTTTTTTTAACCACCGTTAGGCGTGAACAAATATGCTTCTTGAGGCATAGTTATTCAGCTTAATAAGTGATTTTTTTTCATTTATATATATTTTTCTTTTTATTTATTTTTGTTTTATGACTTTTAGGTCTTTGTTTCATCCCAAAAATTGTGTAAGTGTAAAGTGCATACTATCTAAGGCAAAAAATTCAAGATAAAATTATCTCCCCAATCTATCATACTTAGCCCATAATTTTAAACAAGATCCATTATTTCGACTAGGTTTAAGATGTCATAATTAATGTTTCTTAATTTCTAAGATCATCTTAATTTTCTAAAAATAGATCAAAACTTTGTCTCTTATTTCAAAAAGTTTTAAAGAAAGAGAGAATTACTATACAAAAGTGAAGATTTCTAAAAGTATCCTAAAAGAAGTATAAAAGAAAGAAAATCTAAAAAACTCTATGTTAGTAAACCCTCCCCGCACGTATCTCATGCATTGTCCTCAATGCATCGTGATGTATATATGCATGAAACAAATAGAGAGGGAAGGAAAAATCACCTCAAGGTGGTAGTTCCGGGGGTGGTCTGATTGGTCCACGAAATGCAGCCCAATCCAACTTGCGTGGAGTCCGGAGGAACCCACCAGAGACTTCCATGATATAACCCACTAGAAAGATGTATATATTTATGATTTTCATTAAAATTTTACCCTATCTAATTTTCAAATTTTCAAATAATTTCAGAGTCAAATTTATCAAGACCCTTGTCCCAGAATGGAATGAGATGATTTGGACTCAGGAATTACATGAACTAATACAGACTCAGGAAAAAGACTTAAGTCAAGTAAAGGTTCAGGAGTCGAGATTGGTTCAGAAAGTGGGTCCAAATTAAAAAGATGAAGCTCAAGTCCATCGTCATTTCCCATGATGGAATGTGACTTTCTAAGGTTGGTGATTCAAGTTCAGGAATGACAGGTATGGGAATCAAAATGACTCTAAAATGTTGCTCAAATTGGGTAACAAAACAGGAGTCAATATTGATTCAGGAATTTGAACTGGATCACAAATTTGAGGATCAAAGTCATATTTCTCATTGAGTTCAATTCCATAAAAATGAGAACTTACCAATTTATCAATGGGACTTTCAAAAGCATGAAATTGGTCAAGTTCCATATGATCATCATAAAAGATTGGTGATTCAATTCACAATAGACTGGTATAGGATCCAATACTGACTCGGGAAAAGGCCTGAAAAGGTCAGGTAAAACATCTCAATCAATATTGAATCAGGAAGTGAAATTGAATTACGAAGTGGAAGTTCAGGATCATATTCATGCTCAAGTTCAATTTCAGGAAAAAGGATAACTTGCCAAAATATCAATGGGATTTGAAGTTTGGACAAGTTCAGTGTGGGTGTGCTGAATTTGAATCTTGGTTTTCAAAACAACATGACTCTTTGGCTCTGACAGAAATGTTAGTGACATCAGGAATGGTAAAAGGATGAGAACAGAGACTTTTGACCATCATATCTATGTCATGATTACGAGCGTTTTGAGCCTGAGTTATGGCTTTAAGCATCTTTTCATAGTTGATAGGTTTCATTTTATTGAAAAGATGATGATTTGTTTTGGGAAATTATGGTGAAATCGTGAGTCCATCATATTTGATTGTGGTTTGGACTCACGCAAGAATTCCTTACTCGTTCCCAGGTAGATGGTGTTCATTATAAGGAGGTGGAACTGAGTAAGACTCTTGAGAAAGTATTGTGAAATGGAGAGGCCCTCCTTTTCTGAAGTAGTCGCTCGACCTCTTGTAAATTGGCTTCTACTCTCTTTTCTAACTCAGATTTTTCTTCAATTGGTGGTTCTAGAAAAGGAGTATAGGAAGCGAAATCGGGGAAGAGATTTGTGGACAAGGTAGATAGGTGGATAAGGAGATTGAAAATTTAACTCGGGGGAGGTGAATCCCATTGACTTTGTGACGAGTTGAAATTATTTTGGAAATTATAGTCAGAAGAATGTGGGTATGGGTTGTATTGATCAGATAAGGCCAACCCGGTGTATTTGG